>CM021103.1:364386194-364397876 GCA_007115665.2 Sequoiadendron giganteum
TGGGAGAGGGAGAGGGGATAGGAGGGAGAGACTTGAAATAAAGAGAAAGAGGGAGGGAGTGGGAGAGAGATAGAGGATAGAGGGTTTAAGGGTTAAGTGTTTAGGGTTTACGGTTAAGGGTAGAGGGTAGAGAATTAAGAGTTTAAGGGTAAAGGGTAGATGGTAGAGGATTAAGGGTAGAGGGGAGAGAGATATAAAAAGTGAGTGAGTGTGAGAGAGAGAGACATGAGAGAGGGAGACAGAGTAGGAGAGAGATACTTGAGAGAGAGAGAGTGAAGGAGTGGGAGAGAGATAAAGGGTTTAATGGTTTAAGGGTAAATTTTTTAGGGTTTACGGTTAAGGGTAGAGGGGAGAGAGATAGAGGGAGTGACTGAGAGAGAGACCTAAGAGAGGGAGAGGGGGTAGGAGGGAGAGGGTTGAGAGAGAGATATTGAGGGAGGGAGTGGGAGAGATATAGAGGGAGGGAGGGTTAAGGGTAGAGGGTAGAGATTTTAAGGGTTAAGGGTTAAGGGTAGAGGGTTAAGGGTTTAAGGATTTAGGGTTTAAGGGTTAATGGTAGAGGGTAGAGGGTTTAGGGTAGAGGGGAGAGAGATAGAGGGAGTGAGAGAGAGAGAGCTGAGAGAGGGAGAGGGGGTAGGAGAGAGAGACTTGAGAGAGAGAGATGGAGGGAGAGGGTTGAGAGAGATAGAGGGAGGGAGGGAGTGGGAGAGGGATAGAGGGAGGGAGGGTTATGGGTATAGGGTAGAGGTTTAGGGTTTAAGGGTAAGGGTTTAAGGTTTAGGGTTAAGGGTAGAGGGGAGAGAGATAGAGGGAGTGAGTGAGAGAGAGACCTAAGAGAGGGAGAGGCAGTAGGAGGGAGGGACTTAAGAGAGAGAGAGGGAGGGAGTGGGAGAGAGATAGAGGGAGTGAGTGAGAGAGAGACTTGAGAGAGGGAGAGGAGGTAGGAGGGAGAGACTTGAGATTTTAGGGTTTTCCATTTAAGTATAGGGTTGAGGGATAATGTTTATGGTTTAGGGTATAAGGTTGAGGGTGCAGGGTAAAGAGATGAGGCTTGAGGGTGTAGGGTTTAGGGTTTAAGCTATAGGGTTGAGGGTTGAGGGATAGTCTTCAAGGTTGAGGGTATAGGGCTAAGTGTTTAGGGCATAAGGATTAGGGTTTAGAATAATGGGTATAGGGTTGAGGGTATAGGGCTAAGTGTATAGGATATAGGGATTAAGGTTTAGAATAATGGGTTTCAGATTGAGGTTTAGGGTTTAGGGTTTAGTGTACAAGGTTGAATGTAGGGTTTAGGGTTTAAGTATAGGGTTGGGGGATGATGTTCAGGGCTTAGGTTATAAGGTTTAGGGTATAGGGTATAAGGATGAGGGTTGAAGGTGTAGGGTTGAGGTATAGTGTTCAAGGTTGGGGGTGTAGGGTTAACTGTATAGAGTATAGGGATTAGGGTTTAGAATATTCAGTATAGGGTTGAGGGTATTGGGTTTAGGGTACAAGGTTTAGTGTGGGATTTAGTGTTTAATTATAAGGTTAAGGGTTCAAGGATAATGTTTAGGGTTTAGGGTTTAGGAATAATGTTAACCAGAAAACCCTACAATCTCAAGTCTTAACCCTATACCTTATACCCTTAACCCTACAACCTAAACCCTAATCCCTATACCCTACACACTTAACCTCATACCCTTAACCCTGAACATTATACCTCAACCCTCAACCCTTAAACTTGTACATCAATCCTCAAACCTAAACCATCAACCCTAAACCTAATATCCTCAACCCAATATCCTCAACTATATACCCAATATCCTAAACCATAATCCATATACCCTATACACTTAACCTTATACCCTCAACCCTAAACACTATCCCTCAACCCTCAACCCTCAACCCTCAACCCTATACCTTAAACCCTAAACCCTAAACCCTCATCCATCATCCCTATACCATATACCCTCAACTTTATACCTAATATCCTAAACCCTAAACCTTATTCCCTATACAATTAACCCTATAACCTCAACCCTATACCTTAAACACTAAACCTTACACTTTCAACCCTCATAGGGGGAGAGAGAAACAAGGGGAGGGAGGGATTGGGGAGAGAGAGAGAGGTTGGGAGGGAAAGAGGAGATAAAGATAAGTAGAGAGGGAAGGAGAGGTAGAGATACATGAGAGATAAAGAGTAGATAAGGAAGTATAGATGGAGGGAGAGATAGGGAGGTGAGAGATAGGTGAGATAGAGAGAAATAAAGAGAGTTTGGTAGGGAGTGATAGAGGGATATGCAGGTAGAGAGGGATAGGTGAGATAGAGAGATGTAGAGAGAGATATAGATAGAGGGAAGGAGGGAGGGTGGGCCAGAGAGGGGAGGAAGGGAGAGGTAAAGAGGGATATGTGAGATAAAGATAAGTAGAGAGAGAATGGCGACATATAGAGAAGGAGAGAGTTATAGAGAGGGAAAGAGAGAATGGTGAGATAGAGAGGAGAGAGTGAGAGAGAAAGAGGGTGAGGGAGGAGTGAGAGAGAGTGAGAGAGAGAGGTAGAAGGAGGGAGAGGAGAGATAGAGATTATATAGGGGAAAAGGTAGGGAGAGAGATATATAGTGAGAGAGAGAGGGCTAGGGGAGATAAAGATAATTAGAGAAAGACATAGAGGTGGAGAGAAGTAGAGAGAGAATAAGGGAGGGAGAGAATCGATATAGAGAGGTATAGAGAGAGTGGTGGGGAGTGATGGATGGAGAGGTAGGTAGAGAGGTATTAGGGAGATAGAGAGTAGAGAGGGAAGTAGAGGGAGAGGTATGGAGGGGGAGAGAGGGAGGTGAGAGAGAGGTGAGATAGAGAGCAATAGAGAGAGTGTGGTAGGGAGTGATGGAGGGATATACAACTAGAGAGGGATAGGTGAGATAGAGAGACGTAGAGAGGGAAGAGATAGAGGGAAGGAGGGAGGGTGGGAAAGAGAGAGGAGGAAGGGAGAGGTAAAGAGGGATATGTGAGATAAAGATAAGTAGAGAGAGAATGGTGACATATAGAGAAGGAGAGATTTATAGAGAGGGAAAGAGAGAATAGTGAGATAGAGAGGAGAGAGTGAGAGAGAAAGAGGGTGAGGGAGGAGTGAGAGAGAGTGAGAGAGAGAGGTAGAGGGAGGGAGAGGAGAGATAGAGAGTAGATAGGGGAAAAGGTAGGGAGAGAGATATCTAGTGAGAGAGAGAGGGCTAGGGGAGATAAAGATAATTAGAGAAAGACAAAGAGGTAGAGAGAAGTAGAGAGAGAATAAGGGAGGGAGAGAATCGATATAGAGAGGTATAGAAAGAGTGGTGGGGAGTGATGGATGGAGAGGTAGGTAGAGAGGTATTAGGGAGATAGAGAGTAGAGAGGGAAGTAGAGGGAGAGGTATGGAGGGGGAGAGAGGGAGGTGAGAGAGAGGTGAGATAGAGAGCAATAGAGAGAGTGTGGTAGGGAGTGATGGAGGGATATGCAGCTAGAGAGGGATAGGTGAGATAGAAAGAAGTGGAGAGAGATAGAGATAGAGGGAAGGAGGGAGGGTGGGTGAGAGAGGGGAGGAAGGGAGAGGTAAAGAGGGATAGGTGAGATAAAGATATGTAGAGAGAGAATGGTGACATATAGAGAAGTGGAGAGTTACAAAGAGGGAAAGAGAGAAAGGTGAGATAAAGAGGAGAGAGTGAGAGAGAAAGAGGGTAAGGGAGGAGTGAGAGAGAGTGAGAGAGAGAGGTAGAGGGATGGAGAGGAGAGATAGAGAGTAGATAGGGGAAAATTTAGGGAGGGAGACATCTAGTGAGAGAGAGAGAGGGATAGGGGAGATAAAGATAATTAGAGAGGGAAGGAGAGGTAGAGAGAGAGTAGAGAGGGGATGAGGGAGGGAGGGAGAGAAGCAATATAGAGAGGTGTAGAGAGAATGTTAGGGAGTGATGGATGGAGAAGTAGGTAGAGAAGGATTAGGGAGGTAGAGAGTAGAGAGGGAAGGAGAGGGAGAGGGATGGATGGAGAGAGTGGGAGGTTAGATAGAGAGTAATGGAGAGAGAGTGGTAGGTTGTGATGGATGGAGAGCCAGGTAGAGAGAGAGAGAGAGGGGATATATATATATATATGTAGAGAGGGAGGGAGAGAGGGAGAGAGATGTAGTGAGGGAGAGAGAGGTGAGATAGAGAGAAATAAAGAGTGTTTGAAGGAGAGGTAGGTAAAGAGAGGGAGAGAAGAGATAAAGATAAGTAGAGATGGAAGGAGAGGTAGAGAGAGAGGTGAGATAGAGAGAAGTAGAGAGGGAATGAGGGAGGGAGGGAGAGAGGTGTAGAGGGAGTGGTAAGGTTTGATGGATGTAGAGGTAGGTAAAGAGAGATGGGAGATAGAGAGTAGATAGGGAAGAAGGGAGGGAGAGAGAAGTATGGAGGGAGAGAGAGGAAGGTGAGAGAGAGGTTAGCTAGAGAGAAATAGAGAGAGTGGTAGGGCGTGATGGAGGGAGAGGTAGGTAGGTAGAGAGAGAGAGAGGGGGGAGGGAGATAGAGACAAGTAGAGAGGGGAGGTGGGAGAGAGGGAGAGATAAGTGAGGTAGAGAGAATTAGAGGGAAAAGGAGAGAGATTTCTTGAGATCAAGGGAGAGAGAGAGTCAAAAAAAGGGATAGAGATAGTGAGAGAGAGGTCTAGAGTGTAAGGGATAAAAATGACTGAGATAGAGAGAGAAATAATACAAATGTTTTACTACTGAAATTTGACCTCCTGATTATTGAAATTTGACTAAGTTTGAAGTTTGTGAGATCTTCCAAAAACTAGAAGAGAGAGAGGGGAGAGAGGGAGGAAGGGAGAGAGAGAGGGAGTAGAGAGATAAAGAGTAGAGAGAAGGAGAGAGTGAGAGAGAAAGATGATATAACTTGTTGACTACTAAAATATAACCTCTTGATTACTGAAATTTGACATGCTGATTATTGAAATTTGACTAAGTCTGAAATTTTAAAGATCTTCCAAAAACTAGAATTTGCATTATAACTCCTAGAGATCTGAAACCACTCTCAAACATCCTGAAAGTATATACATGAAATATAACTTAAAGTATAAGAAAGTAAATGTCCATATGTAAATGTCAACTTATACTTTCCCTGAAAGATAAAAAGAGGAAAGAGATAAGAAAAATAGAAGAAAAAAAAATTCAATGTAGACCAAAACGCGAGCGTGTTATAACGCACTCACGTTTTGTCAATGCATTCACAAAACGTAAAAAATGCATTCACAAAACACATCAAAACTAAGATATAATGCTAGCGCATTATAACGCGCTCGCGTTATATCTTGCTTTGGGAATTCTCGAGCCTTAGGCTTCGTATTTGCCTTGGAATACCAACCCAAAGGCTTGGAGGGCATTCCCAATGACCAGAGACATGTTTTTAAAAAATCTCTCATATTTCATATAATCGAGTTCGTGCTCACCATCACGATTGCACATGGTTCAATATCAAAAAAATCAAGCACATGGATAATGTTGGGTTCTCTCTTAGCTATCCAACAATGTAATTTTTTTCACTTTATGAAAATATTAAGCCTTTCATCCATAATTTATTTTATTTGTATGCCATTTTTTTGCCAAAAAGCAGTGGTTGGTAATTTTTTCATTATAAATTAACTGTTAATCGATTTTTCAAATAAATTATTTTTTTAGAAACTAGACTCCATTCTACAATTTAAAAAATAAATAAATAAATAAATTCAATTAGTTTCCAAAATTTGTAAGGGTAGCACGGCCAAAATTCTATTTTTCAAGAAATGTCCACTTCGAAAATTAGTAAAAAATTAAATATTCATTAAAAAATTATTAAAAAAACCGTGCATCAACTATATACTGTTAGCTAACTTCTGACCATTGTGATTTTAAAAATACTAAAAAAAATTTCACCATGCAAGGGTCGTACAAGAGTTGCTATGCTATGTTTTTCTAACAAAAACAACACCAATTTGTGTACGTCCCTCATTTGAACCCCTTAATCTCAACCATTTTCAAAATAAATTAGTAGTTTAGAAAGTAGACTCGGAGAACTTGAATCCTTCTTTTTGTTCCATCTCAAAATTTTGAGTATAAGTATCCTCAATTTCATGTCCAAGGTCAGTATTTCCTGATTTCAGAAAAACGTTGTCCACTTAAGTCCCCTTTTTGGGAACCATCTTGGTGCACTTACCCGGTGGCATAATTAGCATTATTGTTGTTCCCTAAACTAGAGGTTTTTCCTTTATCATGGTCTTGTAAGGGAGTTTTGAATATGGTGTGATCAACATTGGTTTTTCCTTGTGAATCTTTGACTGATACAATTTCATTCTTGATAAGGTCTTGGATGATATCTTGAGTGTCCAACATCTAGTTGTTTTGTGTCCTTTCTCATGGTGGCATTCACAATATTCTTCCTCTTTCCACCAATCAAGTTTGATCAAGATAGGTTGATAATTCTTGATATATGGTAATGTGATGAAATTAGTTTGCAAATTCTGCTTAAGGATCAATTTGATAGGTTTATCCAAGGGGGTGTATGTTTTGTTGGTGCGGGGAGGACCTTTACGTTGTTGATTATTTTGGACTACATTTAGCGTTTGTTTTTGACCTTGTGTTTGGGTGTTTGTAACATTAGATGTATTAGATGTGGAAGGACCTCTAATTTGAATATTTGGACCTTTGGTTATCATTTTGGCGTCAGCAACTCCATCATTTGCGACATTTTTGTTTCGGGACTATTATTTGCTTTTGTCATTGTTGGCTTTCAGATTTTCTTTGTTTACCTTGACTAGTCCTTTGGTGATAAGACCTTTCTCAATAAGGACACCTTTCTCAAGGATATCTTCAAAGGTTGTGCAACATTGGATTTGAATTCAACTCATCAATTCTCCATTAAGGTTTTCCACAAACATGGTGAGCAATTTTTTTCATCAATGTGACAAGGGAATTTGCTAACCAATCATCGCCATCTTTGGTAAAATGAGGTGAGTGATTCCCCTTCTTATTTTTTGGTTGTGCTCAATGTTGCAAGGGTGACATCATTTTTAATGTTAAAGGAAAAATGATTGATGAATTTTTCGGCTAGTTCGCCCCATGTTCTTATTCTTGGAGGAAGATGCACAAACCACTCTAGAGCTGGCCCTATAAGGCTTTATGGGAATAGTCTCATTAGATAGGTAGGATCATATGAGACTTCCATTTAGGATGTGTTGAATTCTTGAATGTGATCTATTGGATCATTCTCCCCTTGTACTTAGGCTAAGGTGGTATTGTGAAATCAGGGGGAAAGGGTAGCATGTATGAACTCCTATCTAATGGAAAGGGGCACAATTCCTCCACAGAATAGGTCTTCTTGTTGGTCCCTGATTAAATGTTCATCATTTTTTGTTGGAGGGTTTGCACTTGTTGTATCAAGACTTCGACAAGAGATGGTGTTGCATTGTTTTGGTTTGGTGTCATGATGTTGGAATTAAGTTCACACATTGGATTTGAATTAGGATTGATGCTTTGTGACGTGGGACCTTGGTTGCCATATTGAGTTTTGATGTTTTGATTTGGGGTGAAATTAGCATTTAGGTTTGTTCCAAAGGTCATGTTTGCATCTGGTATGGTTTTTTGGAGTTGAGATGTAGACCCTTGATTTTGGAAATTAGGTCCTTGATTTGTAAATGGAGGCGCATATCCTTGGTTAATGTTTTGACATGAAGGTATAGGACCTTGATGGATATTTTTTGATGAAGGAATGGTCCCTTGATTGACATTTTGAAATAAAGGTGTAGGTCCTTGATTGAAATTTTGAAATGATGGAAGGGAGACTTGATTATTGTTTTAGAGTTATGGGGTAGATCCTTGATTATTATTTTTCTTTGGGATCCTTCGTGAGACAATGTGAACCTTTCTAGGTTGACTTGAGGAAGGTATGATTTGAAATTGGAATTAGGATCCTTGATTTGTGTTTTGGAGTGTGGTGACAGGACCTTGGTTTGCATTTTGAATCAAAGGTGTAGGACCTTGTGATGTGGAACCTTGATTAATGTTTTGAAGTGTGGATACAAGACATTGGTTTGAATTGTGAGTCAAAGGAGTAGGACCTTGTGATGTGGAACCTTGATTTGTATTTTAAAAAATGGGATTTGTAAAGGTCTTACCCATAGAATTGGAGGAACTTCCAAGTGTGAGATTATGTCCTTGTGTAGTGGTATGGGTTATCTTGTTTCCAAATGTTGGGATGCTTGGTATATGTGTGGTAATGGTACCCATGAGTGTAGTTGTCCCAATGGGTATGTTTGATGTTTGTTGTGATGATGGAATTCCAAGTGCAAATGGATTTTTAGTTTCCTCTTCTACAAGGGTTGATACAGAAAAGCCTTGAGGTAATTTGGCACCCTTTTAGCTAGTGCATAGAAATATTTATTATGGTTAGCACTAAAAATTTGATCAACCATGCTTAAAATTCTTGGGTCTTGATAAGCTCTCTAAATTTCTTGAGTCAATTTTTTGTTGAATTCTTCTAGGCTCATGTCTTCCCATGTGTTATTTTGATTTCCTTGTGACATGTCTCTTATAAGTGTATAATGATTTGAATCTATTCCAAGGGTAGTGTCATGAAAAGGGTTACTTGAAAAATTCATATACTTTCTTTTGACTTTTGACCTTGCTTCAACCATGTGAGACTTTTTCAAGTTGAGGGATAATGCAAGATGAAAATGAGGCTAAACTATATTTTTGGATTTTTTTGTTGGGTATAAAGATGAAAGGATAATGAAACTAATGCATACAAAAGGATATGCAAGGTTGACTAATTGATAATAATATGATGCCAAGGTTGAGGTAAAATGAACTATTTTTTGTATTTTTGGGATAAAGGTGTAAAGTGCAATCTAGTGATGATAAAAGCTATGGTGTGCAAAGGAATCCTAAAATATTAAACAAAGGATGGAAATCAAGCTAATGTGAACCCAAGGTAACAATTCCAAATGTCATTTACCATAAGAGGATAATTTTACAAAGTAGATTCAAGGCTAGGACACAAACTTAAGACTCAAATTTGATAAGGTGACAATGATAAGGATAATGGTAAAAGACAAATAGAATATGAAACCAAGGATTTTCCAAAAGCTCAAAGGTCTTCCTATGTTCAAAATTTGAAGGCCTAAATGCAACATAAGAATCAAATTTTAATTTATGCAATGAAAAAGATGGAGGAAGATAACCTATACTATAATATACCTTTAAATGATAATGCTAGAATGAACTAGTAAATCTTGCAAGCCTCTAGTTTATCAATGAAATATCACTATGAAAATGATTTGATCATATTTTGGACAAATATTTTGAGAGTTTCTATTTATCAAAAAAATGTGTCTATTTTTTGCAAATGCATCACATAGTTGCAGTTCAGGATATCAATTGTGGCTTTCCAATTATTAGATGTGGTGCAATATAGCAATTGCGGCTCTATCTTCTGTGAAAGTGGTTCAAAATATCAACTACAGTTTTCAATGTTCAAATGTGGTTCACAAGATCAATTAAAGTTTTATTTTTGTCAGTTGTAGTTCACATAGTGTTATCTTGATGGTTTTAATGGTTTTTGTTAGAATCCAAGATCACCTACATGCAAATGGATACCTGTCACATGCAAAAGACATGCAAAACCAACAAGATGTTCTGCAAACCTCAAAGTGTAAAATGCATTATCAGAATATCTGTTATTACAAAGAGATCAATCCTTATGAAGGAGATCAAGAAACCCTAAAGGGGAAACCCTAGATGAAACCCTAGTGTGCACACTTAATAATTAATAAATAATTATTAATGCGCCTAAGTTTAGCTTAAGCAACTAGATGAATAAGTGACTTAATTAATTAACCAGTATGATATAATTAATTAAGCATAATAACTTATTACTCTAACACCCCCCCTTAAGATGAACTTAGGAAGAAGCTAAAACACTAGAAGAAGATGCATGCAAGAAAAGATGGGTCCCGGCAACTAGGCCTGATCAGGTACCCATTTACAAATGCAAGAAAGAGGTAGAGGAGGAAAACCCAGTGGGGCAAAACCCCCCTACAATGATATGACATGCTGCAAAGAAGCACTGGAAGAACACTGTAGAGTAACACTGGAACCGCAATCTAGCAAGCAAGGAAAGATACTTCTGTCTACAAGAAACCATATCAGAATCATAATGATGCAACAGCAGACCCGATGCCACGGAACACTCGAAAACTCCAAACCGGAACAACGCTGGAATCTATGAAGTAGCAGTCAATTATTAAATGATGTATCACTGAAAATGAAGTGCAAAGATGCAAGATGCACTCTCCCAACTGCCAAAATATCCAAGTAATCTCCAAAACACCCATCGGGTCAAATCTGGAATAATGAAAAACTTGTGATAGATACAGGAAAAAGTGCATGGACAGCAACATAAATCTCCTCAATACCTTTCCAACGCCGTAAAGATAGCGAAAATCGGAGATCGTGGCAAAGAGTTATGAGCTTAGAAGCATAAAACGTACATCTAACTTCAAACAGAAATAAATGCATTAAAACAGGAAAATACTAGAAAATAAACTGCACCAAATGAAAGTACTCGGAACCAGCTTTCCGGCGATATCTCGTTTACCCAATTTTGATACCGTATGCCCAAGTTATGCCAAAAACAAAAAAACTGCTCTTTTAAGGCAAATAAGGGTTAGGGGGACAAACTGTCGTACAGCCGATGACGTCATGCTGATGTCAAGACTTCACGGAAAAAAATTTGACGGCTATCTGGCCGTCGGCGCAAAAAATCGGCCTCCCTGCATAAAAATTTTGGCCCCTAGTCACCCATGTGACCGTGGGCGCAGAGCAGGGGGTTGGGCAGAGCCCCTGATTCTCCATGGGACCGCGGCTGCAATGGAAGAGCCCGCAGGGGCTGGCGGACAGCCCCCGGTTGTCCATGTGACCGGGGCTAAGCCTGTTGGAGCCCATGGGGGTTGGGCGGAGGCTGGCGGCGAGATGGTGGCGGAAGCCGGCGGCCGCCTGGTGGCCGCCCGGCGGCGGGAGTCTTCTGAACTGGAGGCGCAAGAACCGATGCGCAGTTTTGAATTTTTTCTCGATTTTCGTGAGAAGAACTGCCTCAGAATGCGTGCTGGGGAGGCCGTACGGCTTCCCTAGCAAAAATTTTTTGCCTCAGAAACCAATTGCTCGAAAATGGATGATTTGACAGGCATTTCTAGGGTTTTCGGGCGCTGCGAACGCGATGGTGATGTCCGTTTGAGCCCATACTGTGCCAAAAAATTGGCTACCCCCAGATCTTGCAGAAAAGATGCCTGTGGAAACCCTTGCACTTGAAACTCAAAGAGAGGCCATATCTTCAAATCACAAACAGGTAGCGATAGGTCTAGAGCTCTGATACCATGTTATAATCTAAGATCACCTGCATGCAAATGGATACCTGTCACATGCAAAAGACATGCAAAACCAACAAGATGTTCTGCAAACCTCAAAGTGTAAAATGCATTATCAGAATCTCTGTTATTACAAAGAGATCAATCCTTATGAAGGAGATCAAGAATGGAAACCCTAGATGAAACCCTAGTGTGCACACTTAATAATTAATAAATAATTATTAATGCGCCTAAGTTTAGCTTAAGCAACTAGATGAATAAGTGACTTAATTAATTAACCAGTATGATATAATTAATTAAGCATAATAA
>CM021103.1:364397976-364446851 GCA_007115665.2 Sequoiadendron giganteum
CTAGTGTGCACACTTAATAATTAATAAATAATTATTAATGCGCCTAAGTTTAGCTTAAGCAACTAGATGAATAAGTGACTTAATTAATTAACCAGTATGATATAATTAATTAAGCATAATAACTTATTACTCTAATAGTTTTGATCTAGTGTTTGAATAGATTTCGATTGATTTTGATGATTTTTAATTGGAAAACACATAATACAATATCAAGCACTTGTTTTTGTTCTATTTTTAGATGTGAAAAAGTTTGATTCCAAGATAAAACATACATAGACCACAAGCACAAATCCTATGGTTGACAAAGATAATATTTGTTGGATTCTCACTTGGATTTCTCCATCCACACCTATTCAAAGTGGATGAACTAGGAACTTGGTAGCATTGGCTCCCCTCCACAACACTCACTTCTTGAGCATAATAAGTTCCAAATTCCCTAAGACCACAAGGATCTCAATAAATTTTCCATATCTACAATGAACTGTGAAAGTGTGGGATGACTTTAGAGGTCTAACCTCCTGCATCATCAAATAGAAGGATTTTGGCTTTCTACACAAAGGTTTCTAGTAAGGGCATCCAATTCAGGGGATACTATTATAAACTCCCTCAAGAGGTCTTCCAACCCTTAGAACAAGGGATTTTTGTATCGTAAAGATACTAGGGGAGAGCTATCATGTACCACTTCCTGTTGATTGCAAATTTTGATGCAACCACAAATTTATATAGTGGTTCAAAAGATCTTGGCTTTAGCTTGTTACCACTTGGGTTGTTCCCACCTTTTGAAGTAGGGTGGTAGACCCTCTAATAATGGGTAAACAAAAGAGAGGAAGTACACTTATTTTCTGATCCTCCCAGATCACACGAAGCACAAGGAGAGAGCATATTTTCATTCCTTTGCCTTAAACTCATATGGGGTTCATTTTAAGCACCAAATCCAAATATATGGTTTGATCCTAAATATGCTAAAGAGGTGCTTTTGGTCACTCAAGATCACCTAACGGTGTGAGAGGAGAGCATACACACTTTTTAAGACACTTGTAAACCACCAAGCATGAACAACACTAGTTAATTTTAATCCTTGCTTATTATTTGAAGACACTTTGTCAATTTTAAACCAATGACATGAAATGCAAGTTCATTTTAATGCTCATGAGTGTAAGAATGTAGAATGTGGTTCTTTTTAGACCTTATGAGTGAAAAATGCAATTTTTTATTCTTTTTAACCTTTATGAGTGAAAGATTCATATTATTTTTAACCTTTATGATTCTGATGCAAGTTGTAAAAAGGAAATTTGCTTAAATTTAAAATAGAGCTCAATTTTTTTGTTTGTTTGTTTCGAAAGAAACAATTTTATAGGAGCTCCAATCCAAAGCCAAACACTCAAAACAAAAATTTAGCAACCAGAAAACACTACACTACTCGGAAAGGCTTCAAAAGAAAAGAAACAAAAATTCATTCAAATTGGAAATTTATACCAAATGTGTCATTCCTTTCAGCAATTGCATTTTTGTGTTGCATCACACCAAAGCAATTGCATTGCAATTTTGAATTTGAATTTTACCGCCTAGCAGATGCATCATTTCTCATCAAACACATCACGTATTTGAGAAAATGCATCGTTTAATGAAAGTTGTGTCACTACGTTTATCATATGCATCGTTTCATATCAAAAATCATACAAAATCTTGCAAAATATTGTCCTTCATGTCAGTTTCACCAAATGTAAGATGGGAAATCAACCTAGCCTAGATAAAGTGACAACCAACACTTCTAAACTATAAACCCAATCTAAAACAAGAGAATACAAACAAGGAGAGAAATAAATTTGCAAGCAATGAGATAAAACACTCCCCATTGAAGTTGATTCCTTCTTTTGTCTCCCCTTCTTCTTATTTTGGAAATATGCCTTCAGATTTGTAGTCTAACTTATGCTAATACCTGCAAATTGTAAGCAAGAAATTTGGAGATAATGGTTGCTCAAATAAAAATGGGAGAGAATGACTTCTTTTATAGAAAACCATTCAAACAGACAAACGAGATTAATTATCTATAAAGATTGCAAGATCGGCGGATGAGGATTGATGAGAGGGAGGTTATGAAATGAATGATTAAGATCAATTGATGCTTAGTTCAATCAATGGTTGCAATTAGTCGAGATGAGACGAGATAAGATTGAGAGTGAAAGAACAAGAGGAAATTAATTGAAAAATCAATTAGTTCGAAAAGGAATTTGCATCTTGAAATAATGGAAACATGATCTCATTGCAAAAGGAAAAGATGAGTTATCTTTTTGATTTACATAGAAATTTAATTCAAAAAGTGAGAGAAAAGATGAATCCTTAATTAAATAAAATTCAATTAATTTGTGACAGAAAAGCTAATAGTGAATAATTAAATAATCAATATAATTATTTAATTATAGTTGAAAGTGGAAACAATTAAATAAATAAAGTTTATTTAATTATAGAGGAAAGACATTAGTGACATAATTGAATAAATATAATTTATATAATTAATCAAGGAGGAATTAAGATAGAAATGAATTAATTAAATAATTAAAATTATTTAATCACGAATAGTAAAAGGGGAAATGATGGATAAATTAGGAGTCACAAGCCTGGGATAATTTTTAGTGTCTACACTTTCCTTTTAGATTTTATTTTTCTTTGATTATTATTTCTTTTTTATTTTATTTTTTCTAGAACTGTCATTAAGAGTAGCAATTTATAATTGAAGTTATGAAATTAAGGAACTGGGACAACAGATAATTTTTTTTTCATTGGTTTGTATGTTTGCAGGGTTAATTCTTTGCAATGATCAGATTAAGACTATGATGATCAATTCTCATTCCGTTTTAACATCAAATAAAAAACATAGAATAGTATGCTGAATCTGTATTAAAGAAAATGTATCTAAATTCTTCTACCTTTGAATGAACTAAAAATTAAAATTTTTCTTCTGTTTTGGATTCAAATAACTTCTAATTACTTATTCTATTTTTAATGTTCACTAGCTAATTTTCCAAATCCCTCTTATAATGTTGTTTACAAAACATTCACATTAATAGCATGCAATTTTCATAGTCCATGATAATGTATTGCTAAGATTTTTGGTTTGAAACTGTGTGTGATTTTTAGCATCTATAACATTCACATTTTTTTTACGAGTTGTATCTATAACAACCTTCTCTTTATTTATTTTTGTTATTATTATTTTTATTTTATACAAATAACAATGTTATCAAATTTACTTTTGTCAACAAAATAAATGAAAGCAGGGCAGTATATATATATAATGCTTGAGAATGGTGCAAGAGAGGTTGGGGCGTGCGACCAATGCCCACAACCATGCCTGCTGCTTTTTTTTGCTTTTATTTTATATATAGCTCCTTTTCAATAATTTAACTTTCTTAGATCTCTTTTTAGTGGTTAGTTTAAACTTAAACTAATATATTTTTTAAATGTAATTTATTATAGTAAGCTTTATATATTAATTTTTTTTTTAATATACCTATATTATGTAAAATATAATATTTATTTTTGCATTGATATAATATTTAATTACATATTATATTTATATCTGTAATATATTGATATTGATATTTGCATGGATATATATAATATCAATGTGCACAAAGAATATATATATTTTTATATAACCTCTATTTCAATATATTATAAACATAAACGAAATGTTCCCCTTTTTTTCTAAAACATACATTTATCAAATAATTCTATGTCATTTTTATTTTTAAAGACTCATTGCAAGATAACATACAAGAAAGACTATGAATTCCATTAAGATCAAATATCATATTTCCTTCAATATCAAATGCAAATATTTTTCTTTTAATCATAACTCTACTTTTAACACAATATCATAAAGTATTTCCTTCTCCCTCTTTTTCTATAATAAGATGTAAACCTTTTTTACATAGACTTTCCATATTACTTTTTCTCCATTTCAACAAGATACCAACTTTCAAAATTATTATAATAATGAGAAAACAATAATTTGCATGCCAAAGAATACAGGCTTTCTCTCCACCCTACCATAATTGCGTCATGGAGCCTCGTGGGCTCTAGCCATACCCCCAAGCAAGGAATTCTTTAAGCTCCATGATAATAAATGGAGTCTTTTCTCATTTTTTTCAAAGGGATAAAACTATCATAGCACTAATTTCATGCATCTAAGTTCTCTACTTCCTATTTTAAATCATAATCCATACACTATGTCATTTTCTTGCAACCAAGAACAGGGGTAAATAGAAAAAGGAAGAACTTATCTCTTTTCTTTTGGATGAAGGGACTGAACTCTTGTATCCATATTTGAATCTTTCCTCTCCTATCCAAGCCATTTTGATCATAATATTTCCAAAGAGGGAGGACTCTTCTTGTAATGCCCCGCCACGTAACCCTAGAGGAAGTTACAATTAACTACTAAAATGAACTATTTTTTTTTTCTTTAAGTATAATTAATATGCAAGATCACTACCCATTGCAACAACCTCTAAGGTTATGAGACGGGGCGTTACACATGGTATCAGAGCCCTAGGTTCATACACTAGGTTCTTTGGGAACATTTGAGCCCACTAGGTTGTCCTTGTGAAGTGTTAGTGGAATTGTTAAGTGATCACGTGTTCATGGCTTTTACTTTAGCATGATGTACTCTATGGAAAAGAGTAGCGTGAAAGAAACCTGATAAAAGGTTTTGGTTGGAAAGTTTTGATACGTATCCCATGGGTTATGGAATTGGATATTCCTATGGGATTATGTATGTAGTTGTACCCCTGTAAATGTAAGAAACCAGTAATTGTATCTTGTTCGAGAGTTGTGAATACCCCGTACTTGCTTTGTGTATCCATGTGATGGTGATACTTGGTACCCATCCTTGAGTAAAAGTTACGCTTTGGTGTGGGATTTACCATACCCTTATGTGTGTGCATGTTTGTTACCTAATTGAGGGCCAACCCATGTGTGGTTGAAACTTATATATAAGAGTAAACAAGATTAGTTCTTTTTCTTTTGGTTCTCTAGACCCTCAATCCGTGAAGGGATAGTAGCAGCCACAAGTTCCTTGGGTGGAGTGTATAGCGTACGCATATTGCGGTGCAGAGCATCTTAGCTCAACCAATCCCAAGAAAGCGTACCCACTACTTTCCCTTATGATGGACCAGGATACTTGATCCATAAGTGTTAACCTAATCCCCACAGATTTGAGTACAGTAGCATAGGTATGTAAGCTATTCCTAGACGCCCGTGGAGGCGTTGATCTGGCATAGCGAGTAAACCTCGTCTGTATGAGAGGTGAAACTCGGTAGCCCCATAGTGATATTATCGTATTGCATTATGTATTTATACCCTATCTGCTTGTGTTTCAACATGATGCACAAGATATGATGCCACACCCGACTGGTGTTCCGACACAGTGTTGGTGGTGATGTCATGTTACACGATGCCACGTGAAGGCACATTATGAGATTTTCTTTGTTATCCTACTTGTGCGATGAGCGTTATGGGGCCTCAAACACTTGTAGAGGGATCCACATGGTTGCCTTGACCATGTTGGTCGAGTAGCATATGGGTAGATCCTAGCCATGTATACCTATAGCTTCCATGAGTTCCTGCATGTGTGTTCTCCATGAGGTGTCACGGTGGAGTGCGTTCTACGCATGCCTATTTTCGTGGACCCTCAGACACACTGCCATGTGGCATATGACTAGTACGTGCCTTGTCCGGCTGGCGTATGACTAGGAAAAGTGACAAAGTTTTGTTAGTCATGGATACACTCTAGGCCATGTGGAGGGCATGCTTATTTCGCACCACATGAGGGCTATTATTATTCTAACCTGATGTTGTTTCCTCTTTCCTCGTTGGTGGCTAGTATCTAGTAATAGTGTTGTACAGTGCAATTTTAAAGATTGTGAACTTTCTTTTGGTTATTGATGATTTTTTAGTCGATTGTAAGGGATGAGACTTTGTTATAATTGATTGTGAAGGTTTAGCCACAACTAGTGATCTTATTTTCTTATAACCCTAGTGGTTATATATTTGATTTAGTGTTGAAATTGTGCACATTTATTGCCTTGTTGTTGAAATTGAACTTTAATTTTCTCTTCTTTATGAACTTGGTGGCTAAGCTAGTTATCATTGTTGTTTTCAATGTCGGCTATGTGTTGTATTGTGATTCATCTCCAAGGACGTATGAGATGGACTTAGTGAGTGTGTATGAGGAAGTAGACACAGGAAACATAGAGGATGGGGGTATGTGAGGTTCTTATGCAGCTAGGACCCACTACTCGCCTATGTGTGATGACTACCTCTTGGAGGCTAATCCCCTTACACAATAAGAGACAGGTCATGGTGGTCTTGTTTGGATGGTTTCACCTTATGTATGACCTAACACCATCAAACCACTGATTTAATGTTGATTTATGTGAGATGGTTATTGGTTCTTGGTTCATGGATTCTTCTATCATGGATTGGTATGCTACTTTTCGGTGTCCAGATGGACCCTTGTATAGCCTTGTGATGATTCCCGGTGATGTGTATTGGTACATATGTGTATTATATATGTTAATCCTTGGTTATGTGTTTTTGGAGACTTGGTTGGGGGTTGCTTCACCATGTTGATTTGGATGGATTGATAGTGTACTTGGTTGTTTTGTATATGGCACGGGTTGCTTTTGTTTATGTTGAGGTTTGGAGTGGTTCAGTTTGGAACCCTTGTCTTTGTGTGATTGTATGGAGTTTGCACTAGGGGTTTTTGCAGGCTTCCAGGAGTAAGCCTGACCCTAGGGGGGAGGATGTAATACCCCTCCATTTTGCTCTATTGATCAAATAGTGTCCTATTTGGTTATGCTGTGTTTTCTGTTAGTACTTTGACTTTGGTACTCGGTTACTATTTGATCACCATCTGTAAAGTGATGTGAATGTTATATTTCGATGCGATGGTATTTTATTCAGATGTTATGGCATGCTTTAGATTAGCATTGTGAATATTTGAATTAATGATGTTGTATATTTGGATCATATTATTGATGTTAGATTCATCAATTAGTAATACTGTATTGGTGAAGGGGACGGGATTGCACCACTCGCTCGTGAGCGCCTTGCGATTCCGCGATTACCTCTTCATGGTGTGTTTTAATTATGACACATATATGTACATTTTTGATATATTCCTTGTTCACAGTTGATAGGTACATGACATTGACTCCACCTAGTTTCATAGGTTTGAGCATGTTCATTGCCCAACGGTATTCGATTGGGAGATAGTAGTTAGGTTTCCATGCCAAGTCATCACCTTGGTCATAGTGTGTCATCGGGTTTTCGTCTGGTTCAGTTGTTTGAATATTGTTCAATTTCCTTGATCTTATTAAATTGCAAGTTGAAAAGGGTAAATAAATGGCCTATGTAGTTAAGTTGTTGATTAAATGAATTTGGTTATAATGTTAGAAATGTTATTTAATTTATTGATTAATTTAATTTAATTAATAAAATAATTTAATCTTGGATTAGATTTATTTTATTAATTAATTAAAGTAATGGTGTTGAATTGAATAAAGATATTCATTTTGAAATTTATGGATTTTATTGTTTGAAATTGAAAATTAAAGAAAAGGTTGTAAATTTCTTTTTTTGAAAATTTTAAATGCAAAATTTGAAAATAGAGATATTTTGAGATATTTTGCTATTCTGTTTTTGAAAATTGATTATGGTGGTTGAATAGATATTTTCATTGTTTTTGGCTATTTTTTGGATTTTTGGATAAAATTTTAGGAGGATGAAAATTGAAAAATAAGGAAGGAAGGAAGGAAGGAAGGATTCTAGTTTGGCTTTGGAATTTCTAGTTTTGGGGGTTTTGGATTTGGGTTCTTGGAAAGGCTCAGTTGGATTTCTAGGAAGGAGCTTGGATTTGAGGAGAAGGCTTTGCACCATTTTGCCGATCTCTCAAGCTTTTGGAACCAGGTTTTCTACTTCATAAATTTGTTTCATTTTGAAAAGATTTAGGTATTTAGTTGTGTTGCTTGTAAAACCATTGGTTGGAAACTCAAATGATTTATGTTGAAAAATAAACCCATGTTCAAACTTGCTCAAACTTTGAAACCTCTATTTGAAAATGTTGTTCTTCCAAGAAAAATTGCATAATGGCTATATATGATCATTTGGAGATATTATTTTCTCAACTAGTTAAATAGAATTATTTAATTTGTATATATGTTTATATTTGTATATATAAATATATATTGTTGAGTATATATATATATATACATACATATATAAATATTTTGTTTCATTTTGGATTTTATTGTGGGATGTAAAATTTAAAAAAAAAAAAAACCTTGTTGAGAATTTGGATTTCGAAATGTGAAATTTTTTTTTTTTTAAAAATAATATTATCTTTTTTTGGAGGGTTTGGAGGGCAAGTCGTAGGGGGCTCACCCCATTGCGCCCCCCATGGGAGGGATGTGGGGGAGTCATTCCCTGTGCACCCACTCCCACTCCCTTGTGTCGGCCACACCAAGGGTTCGGTTGTGTGTAACACAACTGACACGCCTTAGGGGATCCGACTGTGTTACACACAGTCAGTGCAAGTGAAGGGTCGACTGCAAACACAATCACCTCTCCCTTTTGCTTGGCGTGCGGCCCAAAACAATCTCCCTCCCCTCTCAAAACATGCACGGAACCCAAGGTAGAAGTGCGCCCTAAAACAAATGCATAAGTTGTTTTTTTTAAGAAAATAAAAAGATAAATTATATTTTAATATTTTATTATTATATTTTATAATATTAAAATATTAATATATATGACTGAATATATGTATTAATAATTAATATTATATTATATATTATTAAAATATTAAATAAATATATATATGTAAATTATATATTATATATATATATATAGTTGAGTTTTTTTTTAAGGTTGTTTAAATGGTGGTATAATTTAAATTATATTGGGAAATTTTAAATTATTGTATAATGGATAAATTGATGGATTTATTTTGAAAATATAATTGAAGGGGCAAATGTTGGATTTAAAAATAATGTATTTAAGAGCAAGATTAATTGATTTTAAAATGATTTATTTTGCAAAGGACAAATAGTTATTTTAAAATGATATGTTTTAAATCGAAGAAGTAAATGTTTATTTTATTATTATTTACAAGCAATTAAGGATTAAATATTTGATTTAAATTTCTTCTTATGTCTGAAAGAGACATTATTAAAATGTGGTAATAAATTAGTAAAGACAGTGGATTTATGTGGTTTGTAAAAGTAATCACGGATTTGAATTGTTTATTAAATTTGGTTTTCCCTTCTTAGTAATTAGAAGGGCAATGGATTACTTATTTAATTATTTTGTTAGGGTAATTTTTTCTTTACTGTGAAATGAATTTTAAAGGGAAATGGATTTAGTATATCCAAAATTTGTTATTTCCTATTAGTTGCTTTTGTGATTATTTCCTCGGTGTTCATGTTTGGGGAAGTGGGTTAAGTGTATGTGATATGTAAGTCTTCCAAAGAAACCTAGAGGTTGGGGGTTTTCGTGTTGTGATGTCGACCGTTTTTTTACTCCCTTGGGTAGTGCATGAATTTATGTCAATGTTATTACCCAGCTTCCATGAACAGGGATGTTTTGTGCCTCTTGTGGAAGGAGTGGAATATGTGAAATTGTTGCCTCCAAGGTTTGGAGTGAGTTTCATTACATGTTTCCTCCTAGAGTTGGAGCGAATGTTTTATCTATTTTGTATGCACTTGGGATCCCCTTTTAATTGGTTTGAATGTGTGTTGTTAAGTAGAAGAGTGACTTCTGTTAGGGGCCAGAGCCGTAAGAGGTAAACTGGGTAACCTTCAGAAGTAGTTTAGTCAAGTGATAACTAAGAAATGTAATCCATGTCAGTAATGTAATGGTGTACTTGTGGTTGTATGGTTCATGTGTTTGGTTGTATCAGTATGAGTCAACCTGTGTCTAGAGGTAGATGGTCTTGTCTAGGAATCCTTGTTACTATCTCCTAGCATGGGGGGTGGGCCTTCGGGTACCACTTGGTTGGGTGGCATGCATCTTACTCCATTGGGTTTTCTTCTTGTTCGTGTTGATGATATTTCCAATTGGAGAGCTCGTGGGATCCGGTTTCATTTCAGTTAATCTTGTATTTTATTACCCTCTTTGTAATCGAGGTGGAAGTTGTAATATGTAATCATGCTTTTGGATTTACCTCATTCGGGGAATGAGAGTTGTAATATTATTGTTAAATGAGATCTTATGGTATCTCTTTTTTCTTTGATGAATTTATCTTGTATGGAATGTATGTGTTATTAATTTCTTAGGTAATTAAATGTTGTGGGTTCAAGTCTTTAATGTTGTATGTGGGTTAGTAAGTAATCTCAATCTCATAACCTTAGAGGTTGTTGCAATGGGTAGTGATCTTGCATATTAATTATACTTAAAGAAAAAAAGAAAAAAAAAATTAGTTCATTTGAGTAGTTAATTGCAACTTCCTCTAGGGTTACGTGGCAGGGCGTTACACTTCTCCTCTTCCCATCCTTTCTTCTATCTCAACTAAAGTTCTCCAAAAGGAGAAGTGGGTAACACCCCACTCATCTTTCCTCTCTAAGATATATAGGAGTTCCAATTGCAACCTTCTAGATGGGGAGGTGTGGAGTGTACCTAGCTCCATCAATGAGAGTATTTTCCTTATTAAAGAGAAAACATGCACTTGGACAAGCCCTCCATCTTTTCATCTCATCTTCTCCTCAAAACTTGTCTCTCCATTATGAGGACATTTTAGGGGTCAAATTATGTCCTTTGGGCACTGTTATATGTCCACTTGACCCCTACCACTATGGTATAGACCCTAGGGGTTTTTTTTTCATCCCAACCAACGAAATTGACTAACAACCCTCTTTAAAGGCCTATTTAAGGACCCATCCGAAATTCAAACTTGGATAAGGTTTTCTAACCCCTAACCCCACTTACACTCACATGAAACAAAATTAAATACCGTCATAACCCCAGAAATAAATTATCCTTTAAATATCAACCCCCACCACCTCAACATATTAACTCTATTTATTTCTAAGCTCCAAAGGGGGTGGTCAAATTCATAACTGCAAGAAGATGTATTTTTGATTTACCCATTGGTATTCTCTTCTCATACTAACTCTTTTCATTTCTTTCACATTACCAATGAGATCGTAAGAACAAACATATATCACATAAATTTGATAACTAGAATAAAATTTAATTGTACAACAATTTCCATTTATAATTTCAATTCATATTCATAATTTACAAGTCCATAACACCTTCACGGAAATGACAATGAAACAAATATTAAGATGAAATTCGAGAATATTGTCACCCAATCACATTATGTATTTCCTGTAGTACAAATTTTCATCTATTTATGGAAACATATAACCAATTATATTTAGTATTAATCACATGAAAAGTGGGGTCTTACAATCTTGCCAACCCTAGAAACCCTAAACCCTAGGAACTAAATCCTAGGAGATGAACCCTTAACCCTTAACCCATAATGGATTTGTTATTCTAATCATCTTTTCAACCCTAGAAATCCTAAACCCTAAACCCTTAGACCTAAAGCCTAAGATATGAACCCTTAACCCATAATGTATTTGTTATTCTAAGCATCTTGTCAACCTTATAAATCTTAAACTCTCAATCTTAGGACTTAAAGCCTAGGAGATGAACCCTTAACTCTCAACCCATAATGGATTTGTTATTCTAAACATCTTGTCAACCCTAGAAATCCTAAAACCTCAACCCTAGGCCCTAAATCATAGGAGATGAACCCTTAACCCTTAACCCATAATAGATTTGTTATTCTAATCATCTCGTCAACTCTAAACCCTAACCCTAGGACCTAAAGCCTAGGAGATGAACCCTTAACCCTCTACCCATAATATATTTATTATTCTAAGCATCTTTTCAACCCTAAAGTATATCCCTCAACCCTAAGATCTAAAGCCTGGGGGATGAACCATTAACCATCAACCCATAATAGATTTGGTATTCTATGCATCTTGTCAAATCTATACCCTAAAACCTAAACCCTTAACCCTATTCCTCAAACCTAGGACCTAAAGCCTAGGGGGTGAACGATTAACCGTCAACCCATAATAGATGTGTTATTCTAAGCATCTTTTCAACTCTAAACCATAAACCCTAGGACCTAAAACCTACGAGATGAACCCTTAACCCATAATAGATTTGTTATTAGCATCTTGTCAAAACTAAAGCCTAAAGTATATCCCTCAAACTTAGGACCTAAAGCCTAGGGGATGAACCATTAACCCTCAAACCACAATAGATTGGTTATTCTAAGAATCTTGTCAACTTATACCCTAAACCCTAGGACCTAAAGCCTAGGGAATGAACCATTAACTCTCAACCCATAATAGTTTTTTTATTTTAAGCATCTTGTCAACTCTATAACCTAAACCCTAAAACCTATCCCTCAACCCTAGGACCTAAAGCCTAGGGGATGAACCATTAACCCTCAACCCATAATAGATTTGTTATTCTAAGAATCTTGTCAACTCTAAACCCTAAACCCTAGTACCTAAAGCCTACGAGATGAACCCTTAACCCTTAACACGTAATAGATTTATTATTTTAAGCATCTTGTCAATCCTAAACCCTAAAACCTAAACCCTAAATCATATCCCTCAACCCTAGGACGTAAAGCCCAAGGGATGAAACCTCAACCCTTAACCCTATACCATATAGCCTCTTGATCCTAAACCCTAGGGGATATGTGAGATGATGGGGAGGAGAGTAGGTAGATGGTGACTTAAGGGGTCCTAAGAGGATGGCTTAATGGGAGTTAAAAGAGTGACTTAAGGGGATGCAAGAGGATGGATTAAGGGTAGATAAGAGGATATGGCTTAAGGGGTCCTAATAGGATGGATTAAGGGGAGTTAAGAGAGTGATTTAAGGGAATAAAAGAGGATGGATTAAGGGTAGATAAGAGGATGAATTAAGGGTAGATAAGAGGATGGATTAAGGGGAGTTAAGAGAGTGACTTAAGGGGATGAAAGAGGATGTATTAAGGGTAGATAAGAGGATATGGATTAAGGGTTTCTAAGAGGATGGATTAATGGGAGTTAAGAGAGTGACTTAAGGGGATGTAAGAGGATGGATTAAGGGGATATAGAATCAATTATAATTTTTTTATAAAATGACAACAAATTATTTAGTTTTATATTTTGAATATCAATTAAATGTATACAACTATATATCTACATGTATATAGATTCAAATTCCACTATAATATATATGCATGTCCTCTCTTTTTTGTAATACATCTAGTTTTGGGAGACTTGAAATAAAAAATGTTTTAAAACTATAATTCAGAAATGACTTAAGACTAACATAAAAACATGGATTAAAGGGAGATACACATTAGCCTTGACTCTAAGTTATGTGATAATTTTAAAACTATATATAGACTATCAATTATATATATATAACTATATACTTACCTGTATTTATTTATTCCATTGTATCATCTGCATCCTCTATTTTTTGTAATGCATCTATGATTGTCTCATGATCATCCATTGAAAGTGTCTATAACACTTTATTAGTATTCCTCCCTTGATATCTAACTAGTTTTATATTGGTTTCCAAAATCAAATGTGAGTAATGTATAATCTTCTTGTGTCTTTCATAGTCTTCAAATGTAGGAAAACCATTCTTTCTTATTAGATATTTTCGAAGCAAGGTGCCAACAATAACCAAAAAACCAGTTGGATACTCAAAATTTTCATCATCCACTGTAGGATGTAAAAAATTATGTTTTCTCTCAACACATATAGCAAACCAATAGTTTGTATCCTCTTCATTCCCCTTAGGTGCAACGACAACATAAACATGTCTTGCAAAACAAAAAAAAAGAGTGAAATATATTTAAATCACATATAAACATGCATACATATAAAATTATATATATTAAACATAATGTAATAAAAAATTGAATTCAATTTAATGAAACATGATCACAATCATCTGATGCAAATACTTGATTATCTTCTTCAATTGTCATTCTATGTTGATCATGTGTTGATGTAGGTGTTAAGGCTCTTTGTTGTCATTCTTCAACCCATTTTGTATTTTCACACGCCTCCCAATCAACTGAAATAGAAAATTGACAAAAACATGCAAGCTCCTTTGTCCATATTGTCCATGTGTTTGCATTCAAACTCTTAAACGAATGCCATTTTGCTGATCCATTAATTGATTCACAATCTTGTCAAATAAGAATATCATTTTATTGAACTAACCAAAAGAAGCATCAAATTATTGAGCTCTTACTAGTTCTTATATATAATTTTGTGTTGCACCAATCTACAATCGCATGTACATCTTTGAATTTCGTTGCATCCTCAAATTTTAGTTTCCCTCTAGCAAGAGCTATTTTCACACATGCACGTGCTCTGTAATGCCCCGCCACACAACCGTAGAGGAAGTTTCAATTCACTAAACAAGCGTACTATTTTTTTTTTTATAAAAGAAGTGAATTAAACCCACATGTTCAACTATAGTTGACAACATCCCCTAGGGTTACATAACTGAAATTACTTAAATCTCCATTAACATACATCATCTAAATTACATTGAAAGTAAATAACTCAAGTAACCACATTCAGCAACATAAAAAGATATGAGATAAAATGAAGCATTCATTACATAAATCTATTACATACATCTATTACAATCCTCATTTCCAGAATGAGTCAAAATACATAAGTATGATCATTACAAGGTCCACCTCATAACACAAGAGGGGTAAATCAATATCATTACAATATGAGATACAAAGTACAAGAATATAAAACAAGATCCACGAGCTTTCCATCAAGATGTCACACCATCAAGTACTGAAGATCAAGGGGACCCAACGGTTTTGGTGCATGTTCCACCCAACCAATGTGGTACCCAAAGGCCCACCCCCCATGCGAGGAGATAGTAACAAAGTAACATGGATGAGAAACCTACTACCTCAAACCAAAGGCAGACTCAAACTGATACAAACTGACTCAACCACACATATGCACAAAATAAGTCTAACTCTAATCATGGTTACATTGCTTCCAGACATTTTATAATCAAGTGTGCTAACGAAAAACATAGGCACAACATAAACACAGTGTTATCCTAGACAGAGTGTCATCGCAAGGTTTGTCATGAGATATCCTCTGGGCATTCTTCATAGGCTCCGGCACAAGTAATCCTGGTGACCTCAACCGAATCCTAGCCCTCATGCTCACTCAAGCGGAATCAACTACCTCTCGTACGGACAAGATAGTTGATCTTGCCATTCCAAGCCTTCTCACTCACCCCAAGTCTAAACAAGCCCTTGTGCCTATGAGTGAGGTTAATTTATCTTGATTAATGTGAAATGCATCCTAATCATCTAAGTATATTATTTTAGTTATCACTTATTAAAAATACTTTTGAAGGTTACCCAGTTTACCTCTTTGGGTTCCGGCCCCTAACAAAAGCCACTCTTCTAATTGGATAACACACTACACAATCTAAACTCCAAGGGTTACTCAAGTGTTACAGAACTGAACCAACATGTTTTCTCCTATCCTAGGAGGCAACCACAAAGAAATCCACTCCAACACTAGGAGGACACTAAATACTGGTAACACTACCCAAGGAAAATCAAAACAATAATTTAACAAGTGAATGACCCACATTCACTGGAAGAATTTACAATCCAAAACTCAACACCCATTCTCAAAGTAATCATTAAAAGAGAAATCAATATAATCATGCATTGGCAATGAAAAATACTACATTTGGTTATCCTAAAACCATGTTCTTAACTGATGTTTCTCACAAAAAGAAGAATTATACCATTCTAGAATTTACATTGAACAATAAGTTTTTCATTAAATACATAATCTCCACAACTGAAACAAATCATGAGCAATAATAAATTCCACTATAATTAGTTGTCTAATTCGTTGAATGTTCCTATGTTTAACAAGGTATAGAATATGAAATTTTACAAGCGAAAACATCATATATTAAAACCAATATCCACTATTAAAAGAAACAACTCCTATTCTCATTTTAATTCCCGCAATTCAAACTATATAAAAAAAATAAACTTTAATAAAGTTAAATATATTAATATATAATATTAATTATATACATAATATATATATATATTAAACATTATATATATTTATATATAATATTAAAAAAAATACATATATATAAGATATATATAAATTAAATATTATATAAAAAAAATATTAAAACAAAATTAAAATTAAATAAAAATTAAAAAAATAAAATAAAAAAAATGAAAGTCAAAAGAAATGTGGCAGGGTCGGGCGGTACCCATACCCTACGCCAGTGCACAATCCACATACATTTGCCCGCGCCGACTGTACTTTAAGTACAGCGACCGACAGTGTTAAAGGGGGCCGCAGTCCTCACTGGACAGTGCATCCCCCCATGTGGTGGGTGCACTGCCCAGTGGGTACTATGTACCCACTTAATAACAAAAACAGTGGGGGGCCGAACCCCCCCCCACACATAAAAATTTTTTACCAACAAAAATTTCAAAAAAAACAAATTCGTATGCAGTACGGATTTTGTAAATTTGTCGTACCGATGACAATTATAAAAATTACAACACAGTAAAATAAAAATCTATATGTATGTAAATATAGATTATTTATATCATATTTAGAATATGATATATGTAATGTATATTTACATACATATATTTTCTTTCCAGAATTACATTTACTGGTGAAATTGAAGAAATAAAATTTAAACCAGTAATAAAATTGACAACAATAGACATCTCATGCCCAAGAAATTTTAAAGACAAAATATATTAAAAGAAGCCATCCTTCCATGTTTTCAAAAAATATAAACAAAGGAAAAATAATACATTGATTTTGAGTTTTTCAACAAAATTTTCTAAAAGGGTTTGTATTTTGAAGAACAAATCTGAATACCAAAATGTTGAAGTTTAACCTAGGGTTTCAAGAAAAGTCACCCATTTGTAATTTCTTATCATTTAGAAAATAGATTAAACTAGGAACAATAAAACAAGAAATAAAAGAAAACCTAGTTATTTGCAGCCACAAGAAATAGCCAAAATTCTTGATGCAGAGTTTCCTTTGAGCTCCTCACAATTCCTTTTCAACAATGCAAAGAATTTCCAACAAGCTTTGATCCAATAGCTCCACCTTCTGTGAAAAAAAAAGGAAGAAGAATCTCCAAATTTTTCTGCCCTAATCTTATAAAACATCATTTCCTCAAAATTCCAAAATAACCTAATGCAACCCTAATTCACATTCAATACAAGAAATTGAATTTAAAAGTTAATTTCATTTCCCTTCTTTGGAAGGCCCTAATTTTAACTTTAAAGTAAAATTTCAATTTCTCATAATTCCCTTTTTTGATTTAATTTAATTTAACAATCAAATATACTTACATAATTATTATTAAATTATTTAAATAACTAAATCCAATCCCTTGAGATTTAAATTTAATAAGTTAAATAATTTAACTTTAATTACCTCACTTTCAATTATTTAATAATTAAATTCTATCCCTTGATATTTAAATTTAATAAATTAAATAATTTAACTTTAATTAGCTTACTTACAATTATTTAATAATTAAATTTAATCCCTTGAGATTTAAATTTAATTAAATAAATAATTTAAGTTTAATTTCAAAAAAAATCATCTAAATATAACCAATGAGCATAACAGTCATATAATATAAAATAAACATTTCTTCCAGCCAATGCAATTTTCAAAAGAACTATTTAAAAGGGACATCACTTTTCAAAACATTACATAACATCCAATAAGATACAACATGACTCATTCATCAGAACTGACGACACACTAAGGTTAGGGTGTAGACTTGACACATGTTACCAAGCTACTATCTCCCATTCAACTTAACCGTTGGATCGACACGCTCAAACCTGTGGAACCAGGTGGAGTCGATGTCATGTACCTGCAACCTGTAATCAAATAATCAACATAATATATGCAGTATATAATTCACACCGTGAAGAAGAACTCTCGGATTCGCAGGGCGCTCACAAGTGAGTGATGCGAACCTGTCTTCTTCACCAATACACTCATCAAAGACTGACACTAATGTCATTAACAATATTCACATAAATAATTCACATGATAATTCTACTGACATCATTAATTCATCAAAGCATGTGAAATAAAATCAAATAATCACATCACACAATAATATTTGTCGTTCAAGAGTAGCGATCAAAACATCATAATAAAAATGTGTCCAGTATCAAAGTAGCTGCAATCCAAGCAAAGCATAAAACAACATGAAACGAGAAGCAAAACAAAGGGGTATTACATGCTCCACCATTTTCTCATTTACCATGTCCATCTTCAAAAAACTCCACATGTGTTGAATATTATTTTCCTTATGAGCTCTACATAACCAATAAGGAAAATATGAGATGTTCTATCATTTGAATTCCTCCCTTTTAAATTTCTATAAAATATATTAAAACAATATTGAACAAACTCACATGAGTGTAATCAATTATCACTCACATAAAAATGGTACTCTCTCAAAAAAAAAAAAGTATCTTCTCTACTATCATTTGCATGTCTATATACAATATAAACAAATATGGCTACTTGCACTAAATTATAATATTGGGATTGAATTTCTTCTTGTGGAGAAAGATTATAGTTTTATGTAAAATCAACAATTGACAATATAGTTCCAATTGGAAATGTGTTTTTACATGTTAAAAATTTACCATCAAGCCAATGAGCATATTGAGAGTGTTTTACATATTTAGGTACAATATTATCTTTAAATTCAATAATATATGCATGCACACTAAATTTTTCTACAATTAGCTCACAATGTTTTTCAATTTTTCCATCCTTTAAAGAATATTCAACATTTAAAAAAAAATTTAACATCCACTAATTGCATTCATGTAAATTAATTTTGAATGCATACATTCTCCTAACAATGAAAGGTAGCCACATATATTTCATTGTCCAAAAATAAATGCATTTAAATAAAATAAGTTTCCATTAGAGGGTTCACAAAACAAACCTACTATAAAATATTTGATTGTTTCAGGTGGCATATTAATACCACAAATGTCCTGCATAATTTGGTTAGCATGCAAAGTACAACGTATATATCAAAAAATATCATAATAATAATGAAATTGTACATGAGTTTTACAACAAGAGATTCATTGTTTATTAATTCTAACATACCAAGGTTTACATTTTTTGAATGATCCTTGACTTATGCTAATATTTGGTAAGATTGAATTATCTATTTTTTTTATATAAAATTCAGTTTGAGTCATATCTAATAGATGCTTTGGATGAGGGTCATGAATTTTTATCCCACCATTAATTTTAAAATATCTCTAATACTAGGTGATACTCTTGTATTATCATGCCAATATTTTTAAATTAAAGATTTGATTTCATTAGTTAATTTCATGTTTGACCTTGGGAGTCTACCACTAAAACTCCAACATTGATTAATTGGATCATTTTCAATATTTTCTCTTCTTTTAGCCACTCTTATCAAAGTTTTAGGATTTACTTTGATATATTTACTAATCTTACCTAACATTCTTTTATTTGAAGTTGATGTATTAACTAGAGAAATTGTTATTGCATGGCATGCTGCATTCTTATCTTTAGATCGGTTTTTCTTTCCTATAGAATCAATAGCATTGGAAACACAAGATATGACTTGTTCTACTGAATCATCTTTCTTTTTTGGTTTTACAAAAGTGTCTAATTTTTTCATCACTTTTTGTATTTTCCACATTTTCATAAATTACATCATGAGTTGACATAGAAATCCTAATTTATTTCTATAAAAAAATATTTAATATAATCTATTTCCATGAGTTCTCATTTGTCTCCAAGAAATTTTACCAAGAATGTTATCTAAGACATCTCTTTCAATTGTAAAAGTAAAATCATTTTCATTCATACAAGTGGTTTCATTTTCATTCATGCAAGGGGTTTCATTTTCATTTTCAAACATACAATGGATTTAATTATCATTTGCATTCATATAAGATATTTCATTATTATTTTGTTTTTTCATTGTTTCGAAACTAAAATTATTGATATCATCAATGGTGTAAATAACTAAGATCAATATTATCAAGACTTGGGTTTGAAGACATACCTAGATAAATTATTTGAATAGGTTCACTTTCCATATCATTGAGAGGTAGATTTGAAGACATACCTAAAGTTGTTTGCGTAGGTGTTATTTCCATATCATTCAAAGTTGAAGTTGAAGGCATAGTTGGGTTTGTCTCCATAATTGCATTTTCTTTCATATTCACCATCTCCACATTTGCATCATCTAAATTAATCTCACCCTTCATGGTTTCCTCTTCAAGATTCAAGGAACTAGATGCTTCCAAATTTTTCATTTGACAAATCTGTGTTCTTCTATCCCTTTGTCTTTTTGCCTCTATTTCTCTATTTGCCTCAATTTCTTCAGGTGCCATTAACTTTCCACATGTTTTTATTTGTCTTTTCTTTGATCCCATGATTACCAAATTATTATTAACCTATTTTCCAATTGCTACCTCTTTCAAATATTAAAATAAAACTATATAATATGGAGATCCTTTCTTCTATAAACTTTGAAGTATAAACATATGAATACATCCAAAATCTCTCTTTTTTAAAATATTCTTGTGAAAAGTCCTTGTACTTGATTCCACTTCAAAAAATTCAACTTGTAATTGTATCCTTCAAAAAATTGAATATAATATGACCTATTAAGAGATTGTACAAGACAAGGTTGAATTAAAAATTGCAGAAAATGGCATTATCAGTCTATATTGTAGAAAAGGAAGGTTGCAGGAAAATGTGCTGAATCAATTTTTTTCAAATTGAAAAAAATAATTATAATAGAAACATGTACCCATTATAAAATGGGTACCCTTTCTATTTTTAGCATGGGTACTCTTTATATAACTCATACCCATTCCTATTTTCAAATGGGTAAATTAAGAGCGGGTACTTGTTTCTATTTAAGAATGCATACACATTTTATAATGGGCACACTTTTTTAAAATTTTGAATTCCCAACCCACTTGTTACCTTAGTATTAGGCTCAAGAAAGACTTGGAAATCCGACCCTTAGCCTTTGACCTACAACTAAAAAACTAAGGTAGGTTCAAGAGAAATATCCAACTTTGGGAATACAGCTAATGGACTTTTTTTCTGAATTAATCTATGAAATTAAAAACCATTATAGAACATGATTTCTAGTTTCCAAATGCATAATTTTTGTTAATATAGGATTATCTTTTATATTTTTTAATTAATTTTTAAGAAAACTAGTCCAAAAATTTGAAATATCAAGATTTTTTTGTTTTTAATATATTTTTTGGTTTATTTTTTTGCAAAAAAAATTATATGACATCAATCTTCAAAAAATTCTCTAAAAAATGAAAAAAAATTAAAAAAAGGTTTAGTTTAGGTCTAATTATGGTGTTTGTACATGTTGATTTTTAAAAACAACAATTAGGGCCAATAAAAATTCAATATTCAAAATATTCAAAAAAATTACAAAAAAATATCATCATCAATCTCCATGGTGTTATATATCTTTCCCCAAAAGGATTTAGAAAAATATTTTTATTTAGGTCAAAAAATGTTGTCGGTACATGTGCATGGTATGGTAGAAAAATCTTTTATAAAGTGGTTTTTATACATTCCTATCAAAATTTAATTTCTATCATTTGGGTATTAAGATAAATTATATTTTTGGAAACTAGATTCAAAATACTAAATTTCATATTACTAATTCTTTTTAAGATTCATTGTGTAAGTACTTGAAATTTTCAATTCAAGTGTGACAAATTTTGAAAAATAACAAAAACACTTCCACTTTTTGAGCTTTTTGTGGACCCAACTTCTTGCACCAGCCCTATACAATAATTCTAATTTTCCAAAAATTAAATCTCGATAGTCAATATTTGACATTTAAAATTGAAATAATAAAATGCCAACTTCGACATATTAAATTTTGGAGGAAAAATAGGGGGACCAAGTCACCTAGGGTGACCTAGTCCTAGCCTTATTTTGTGGGGTGTAAGATGTGAGGGGGATAGGGTGAAGGAAAAAAAACATTATTTAAAGAATATAAGGGGGTCCATTCATCTCCTCATTATTATAAATAACTACAAGAAGGTACTGCATTGTGGGGTTTGGCTAATCTATAGTTGAAAGGGGTTTTGATTTGAGAAATCTCTGTGTACTCATGGAAAGGATGAGGAAATTTATGGAGCTCAAAATAGTTAGCATTATTTCTCATTACTCTATGAAACCATGGGGGATTTTAACAAAATTGGAGTAGCCACCACTAAGATGAAATGAGAGGATGAGAAAGGGTAAGGGTGCTAAAACTTATCGATAATTGGAATAGAAGAAAAGAATAGGAGGATCTGTATATTTAGGTATTAATGATTGTTGCATACATGGTATTACAAATAAGATATCCTATTAATATTTGAATGTAAACTTTATTTCTAATCATGGTCTTTATCAAACCTTATTCAATGTTGTGGTTTTCCCTCTCAAACTAGTTGTGGAATGTGTGGGTGAAATTTTAACCAAATAAATTTAATCAATGTTACATTTTGATCTCCCTGTAGACACTATAACTTTTCCTAGGCCTGCTACTTTATTACATGCCCTTTATTTAATTATTGTCCAAAGTCATAAAATCTTCTATTAATTAAATAACTTGAATTATTTAATTAATTCATTTTATCTTTCTATTTTTTTTTTGATTAATTAAATAAATGGTTATTTATTTAATTACATCATTAATATCCTTGTCTTCTATAATTAAATAAATATAATTTATTTAATTATTTATCACTTTCTACTATAATTAAATAATTATTTCAATTATTTATTTACTTATTATCCTCTTCTTCCATAAATTAAATAAATTTTATTTATTTAATAAATTACTAATTTAGCTTTTTCGTCCACTTTTTAATCAGATAATTGTTTCCAATTATCTTATTTAAAAAATCAACTTTTCACTCCACTATTAAATAATTATTTTAATTATTTAGTAACTTGATTTTTTCCTCCATTTTTTAATGAGATAATTATTTCCAATTATTTTATTTAAAAAGTCAGCTTTTCACTCCACTATTAAATAATTATTTTAATTATTTAGTAATTTATCTTTTTCTTTCACTTTTTAATGAGATAATTGTTTCCAATTATTTTATTTAAAAAATCAGCTTTTCACTCCACTATTAAACAATTATTTTAATTATTTAGTAGCTTGTCTTTTTCCTCCACTTTTTAATGAGATAATTGTTTGGGTGAAAGCTTAACCAAAGAAATAAAAAATGCAAAAAAAAACGTTTGTGATAGTTTAATCAATAATCAAATTGGAACATTGGAAGATGGCATGGATGCTCTTCAAAGCATAATGGAAAAGGAATTTCTATCGAGTAGTTTGCATTTTATTGAGGAATTATGTCAAACAATTTGGATACTTTGTGTACACTCATACTTTTTCATATGTTTTATTCTTATGAAATATCACCATATATGTTGACATCCATAATTATGCTCAATATACTTCAAACCACGATGCACACATGTAAACAATTATGTTTAGGTATTTTATTTTAGTTTCTGATATGGTTTGCATTTGATGGCTTAAGGGGGATACTTGGGACTAATTTATATGTGAGTTTATCATGATTGAGGTGACCTTATAAAATGTAAAATTATTATAATTGTTGGACATGGGTGTATAGTGGTGATGATAAGATCCAAAAGCATGTTGTAAAGGGGTGAAGATAAGTATCTTTCTTATGGGCTACCCCTACAAACTAAAACAAAATTATTATAAAAACATTTAGACATGATATTTTATAATAATTATCAAATAGAAAATAATAATTGTAGTGTCATAATATATTGTGTATTAATGTTTTTGAAGTTAAGGAAATTAATAAATGTATTGATTACCATTATGTTGCGCCATAGTTGTAAGTGGCCCTAGGTTGAATCATATCATTGATAACTAATATGATAAATGATAAATGGCATGATCAAGGTTAGGCTTATGAAATTAATTTGTGTCAAAAAAGATTGTGACAAAATTTATATCCTTTGAGTTCTCTGAGGTCCTTACCAAGTTGATAATGTGATATAATTTTATTTGGAAAAAGAATATTTAAATCATTGATAAAAGTTGATTGGTTTGGCTAGAAGTGTAGGAATTTACTCATGCTACGTTTTTATATACAAGGTCCATGTTAGGATAACTTGGAACTATAAATAAATAGTAGACCCTATGAAGTATTATACTTAGTCTTTTGATTAACAAGGACCTAGATAAAATTTTATCTAGGCATGTCATAATTCCTTTATCCTTGTGTTAGGAAAAAATATTTGAGTTCTTTATATGTTGAATCTATTGGGATGGGTTTTGATTAAAGGGTAAATAGGTTTTAAAGGGAACCTAAAACCATAAATTACAATAATATTTGAGAAAAAATATAATTAACAAAATAAAAAATAAAAAGCACAAAATAAGAGATGCCATAGACCCAAGAGAAAGTTTTCATTTCTTTAAGGTGTCAACAACTCCTAGCTCATCTCTATAGAAACTTTCATTTAAATCAAGAAAATCCAATAGTTCATTCTCCTTAGTTCTTACCTTCATCTACTTGCTACCTCTTGTCCTTGTACTAGGTCTAGCCTTGTAATTTTATCCACATGAAGAAGAGAAATAAAATACCTAAGTATCTTCTTAAGTCTTTCACTCAATATCTTAAGCCCCATATTACTATTTTTGATAGTGCAATTACTTACTCTATTAATCTTTTTAATTTATCTTTTATTTCCTTCATCTCTTGCTCCAAACTAAACATTCTAGCATTGTGTTCTTCCCTCTTCTTTTTTGTGCTACCTTCCATGATATCTAGTATTCTCTCATGATCCAAGTATTGTGCTTCCAACTTATTTTAGGAAGAAAATACCAATTTTAGAAGATGGGCCTATCATCCTTAAAATTTACATGTCCCTCAATCCTTTTCTTTTTCTTTTTTTCCCACATATCCATCTTAATGTTCGATCTATTTATTTCAAAAAAATACCACTTTGTAAGGTTGCTATGGTCCTCAAAGGAATCCTGGACTATTCTCATATTATGTATCATTTGGTTAACCACCTTTACCATACCTTTCAAATAAGTGGTCTCTACCAATGGGATGTCAAAATGTATTATTGAGACTTGGGGTTTGAAACTTTAGAAAAAAAACTCCAATGATAGGTTTTGGAGTAAGGATATTTTTTTTTACCTTTCCTATCTCTAATCTTCTTTGAAGTATTAGCGTAGTCTACACCAATGTTTTCTCTTAAAAAATATTTTCCTTTTTTTTGTCTTCAACTCTTTTCATTTTCACGCCTCTTAAGTCCAAACCATGGCCTCACTTCTCCAACATACCCTAGGTCATCTCATAGATTTCCTTTGAGGGCAAGGAGTCACTCTCCAATTTTGAATCAAATAAATATATAAGGTCCACCCAATAATTAGCTATCAGATACATGGGATTTTAAGGGACTTTCCATGGTATTGAAATAGACTCCACAAGTCTAATATTTATCTTACTCTTCTACTTAATGGACTAGAAAAAGAGGTTTTTAAATCTATTTATATTCATATTCTTTCTCTGATATTTTGTTAAGATCCATAATTATCATTTAATTTATACTATTAAAAAATATGATAATTATGATGGGAGGTATTCTAAATCCATAAGTCTCAATTCTTGTTTGATTATATGTTATACCATGAAAATTTTTGCTATTGTCATATCTTGTATTATTGTATAAATTAATTGCACACATATAGTGTAAAGTTTCTTTAAGGTCCCTTGTAGAAGGTTTATGTCAAATATATTAGATGTAAAGTAATTGAGGAGCTATTATAATATTTATTTAGATATATCCCTAGTTTGAGAATAAATTATATGCATGGTCTTGCTACTACACCTATTGATTATATTGTGTTCATTCTACCAAAATTATTAGTGGTTTAGGTTTGTGAGATCCTTGATTATCTTTATAAATAAAGTTTTATTTAGCTATCTTGGGTATGAAATGACTAATATGCATGGCCAATGAAAGTTTATACTCATTTTGTAAGACCTATGAAGTCATATGTACCTCCTCTATGGCTTGTTGATATTGTAGTGTAGAAAAATGTACTCCTTTACATTTTCACACTTTGTTTGGGCCCTCTTAATTAAAATGGACTTAATTATACCTTAATAAGCCCTATTTTACATCTACAATCCTAATAAATTACATTTTTCAAAGGGAAAATCTGACAATAATTAATGCTAATACATAGCACTTTACCTTGAGCAATGTGTGTTCAAGGAATAGGGACCTTGGACCCATTCACCCATGGGCGAATGGGTCCACCTTAGGTCTTTGAACCTGAATTTAAATTTTGTTTTTGGTGGTATTTTAATATCTCTAAATTCAAATTTTGATGTCATCTTGTAATGTTTAATTTTTGAGAAATTAAGGATACATACCTATAAATACAAGGCTATTTTATCAAATCAACTAGAGACTTTCAAGAAGTTTTTAAGAGTAATTTCACAAGAGAAAAGTTTATGATCAAGAGCATTCAAGAGTAGATTTATCAAGCATTTGTTTCAACAATAAAGATCTCAAGCATCATGTCAAGGTCTTAAGCATCATGCATTTTTTTGGAGCTAACATTGTGATGTAGGTTTCAAAGATTCAAGCAAGCATTCAAAGTCATATCTCAAGCATCAAGATTCACATCCATTGAAGACATTTTGTGCAAAATCAAGATCAAAATTGTATATTTCCAAAGGTTTATTCAAGGGTTTGGTGAGTTGCAACATTTCATTGTTGATTCATCATTCCTTTCACATTTCATTATTTCAATTCAAGGTTTAATTACCCAAATAGGGATTGACCAAGGAAAACCCCCATTCACCAAAAACAATCATTTTTTCCTCTTATGTTTGTGTTGCAGATTTTAGGTTGAAAAAGGATTGAATACCTTTTAAAGAGAAAAAAATAGAAAAGTTTTAAAAGTCGCAAAAATTTGTCAAAGTCGTCGTCAAGCCACGCAAACTCACCTACAAATCAGATTTCAAAATTTTTGACACTAAAACCCAGACCAAATGGAAGCTACAAAGTGACATCAGAGGCTTCTAAAAGTTTTTTGAAATCCCTAGAAAAATACCCATTCGCCCATGGGTGAATGAGTTCCAAATAACCTTTTGAAAGTGTGTTTTGGTGACTAGTAAACATCACTTAGACCTTCTCAAATTTATAGAAAGTTTTTTTTTCTTTCGATATTGAGCTTTATATTGTTGTTTCAAGTTTGAATTGGCCTAATTAGGTTGATTTGATATTTTTTAGTTTTTCTCCCAAAAGTGTTGTTTAGGCTAAAACCCCCATCCTCAAGCATAAGGAAATTAGTAGATTCCCTCATTGAGTTGACTCACCTAAGGGTTGTAAGTCAATTCTTTGTGTGGAGCTCATTTCCTAATGAAATAAAGGAAAATAGGTCCATGCCACCACAAACCATATTTTTTGTTATTTCATTTTGGTGAACTTGATGTTGTACAACAAAATTCTAAAAATTAGAGTCCATTCAAACCCTATATTTTGGATTTGCATTACTTTGCATTTCATTGCATTTTATTTAGGGTTGTTTACTTGCATTGATTTGCATATCATTTAGGGTTTTAAGTTTGCATTTGCATTCTTTAAAATCTAAAAAAATCAAAAATTTCATCAATTTTGTAGAGTATTTACATAACATTGCATGATCAACAACTTAAATCATAAAATTGAATCAAAATTGCATCTCAAATTAGGTCTTTTTGCTTGTAATTTAGCATCATTTTACACTTGCATTTAGATATGATTTTCTAGATATCTGAAACTTTAACCACGTTTTTGAAACCAAAATCTGAAAAAAATATGTATCAACTCAGAAATCTATAACTTGATTTTTCAAAACCCTGAAGCAAGACCCATTCACCCATGGGCGAATGATTTCATGATCAAGGCTTTTTCTGAAGTTCTAGGTATTAAAAATCCTTTGTTTGCATTCTATGTTTCTGTGTTCAGATCTTTGTTTCAGTCTCCAAAATTTTTATTTGTTGAAATTATTTACATTAAGGTTAATTAGTCAAATTCAAGTGCATTTCAAAATTAAAATTGGAATTACAAGACATCATTTTAAAGTTTTTGCATAGTATAATTAGCAAATTATCTTGTTTAAAATTTAATTTTTTTATCTCTTTACATTTCAATTCATTCTTGCATCATGGAAATGTGTATGGGAAATATATGGAAGTCCTTAATGTCTTTGGTTGATGTCTCAAGTTGTGTGTTTGGTAATGATCTTAATGCACTAGAACCTAATCATGCTCAATCAAATCCTAATGAATGGCCCCATGAGGTTGATATCATAGGAGAAGATGAGGATAGCATGCATAATTTCATATATAATTGTCTTGACAACCTTTAGAACAATGCATCCTTTTAACCATCCATGCAAAAACCAATACCACCTATAATTCTATCACTTGATATGTTCAGAATTTTACATCCTGCAACTCAACCAAAAATCAAGCCTCAACCATCAATCATTTGTTGGCATATTGGCATATTATTGCCATTGATGTCAAAAGGCGAGAATTGTTATGGGACTGAAGTCATATGTGTGATGGGATATTTGAGAGATTTCTAAAAATGTGCCTTGTAGATTCAAAAGTTGAAAGATACACTCATAATGAATTATTTATGCTCCCAAGTGATGCTAGGTTTTATCACTTGAACCCTATGGTTGGTATAGTCTGGGCGATCTGATAGAATTCTATTTTTTTGATGACTTGTGTTTAGTGGTTGCAAGTAACATAAGTGATAAATTAATCTGATTCCATTTGTTGGGTGACCAACCCCATGTGTCCAGTCTTTCGATTAGTGGTGTTTATGTATTGGCTTTGGGTGATGGTCAAATGTCAAAAGGAGTTAAGCAGAAGTCCCTTCGATGTAGCAATGTGTGGTTGTTATGGTCCAAGGATCACATCAAGGCAACATTGTATGTTCTACATGATCACTTTATTAGTCCCTTCAATGTTGTGATCTCTCATTTCACATCCTTTTTGTGAAGCAATCAGGGTGATAGATTGCTTTCGAAGAGAGTAGTCTTTGTGTTTATTTGACTTGGCGATGATGGTTTGATCAACAAAGGAAATACGGCCTTGTAAATTTGGTAACTACAAGCAAGAAGATCAGATGGTGCACAAAGTCGGTGGGTCCTGGTGATGACATGTGCTATGAATATATGGCGAGGATTGATGATGTTGAAGAGATGAGACGACATATGAAGAATTGTGGAGCTATCGATAAGACAATGCTAAATCAATGAGAGGCATTTTGGTGTCTCCTCAACATGTATATGGCTCCTCATCAAAGTGATTGATAGAGTTTGAAGAGACCCTTGGCTCGGTCCCTTGGACATTTTATTGGGGACCTCATCAAGGAGAAAGGAGAATCTTAGTGGGAAATTCTTGGATGTCCCTTCATCACTAGAATGTATGTCAATCACTTGGTGGGACCCATTTGGGAAGTAACAAAGTTAGTTGGTGATTGTAACGATAAGTGGTGAAGATAGATTGTGTGTGAGAGGGAGAACATTAGACTAGAAGATGGATTGAAACATGCTAATCTAAGAATCTAAGCTAAGATTAGCATATTAATCTAAGATCTAAACCTACACATACAAAATGAAACTAAGCTATTCTAACATGCATAAATGAATCTATGAGTACATAAATAAATGAACATGAATAACATAGTCTTACCATCCCATAGTGGAGTGTATTTGACTAATATTGGGTTGTTCTTATCACCACAAAGCCTCCAAAGTTCGTGTGCAAAATCTTGATGAGTGACTGTTGTGTTTGGTTGATCAAAGAAGATGGTGAAGCTATGCCAATGGTGTTCTTGACAACACTTCGTTGCTCAATGTATGTTGATTCTCTGATCCTTATTTGTGAGGAAAGGGGTTTTTAATATAAAAAAAGAAATTTTAAATGAATGATCAGGATCATGTTGAAGAATATCCAGATCAACGGTCGAAGTGTGTTGAGAGGAATTAGACATGAGAAAATTGTGCAAATTTGATTGCACAATTTGAGTGATTGAGAAATAGATTGGCCAATTAGGGATGTGATTGATCAGTTAATAGATTCAGATTGATCAGTCAGGATCTAGATGGCTTAGTTAGGAATGTGATGGCTTATTTATTAATTGTGATGGCTTAGTTAGGAATTATGATGGATTAGTTAGGAATTGTGATGGCTTAGTTAGGAATTGTGATGGCTTAGTTAACAGATTAGATTGTTCAGTTAACAATTTGGATTGATTAATTAACAAATTAGATTGCTCAGTCAACAATTGTAATTTACTCAATCAGAAAGTGGGTGAGGAATATTAATTAATTGATTTAATTAATTAATTCCTTTTTGGAGTTGAACGTGCAAATCAAGTTTGACTTTTTCAAACAAAGTTGAATTAGTTTGATTTGATTTTTGATAATTAATTTGAATAGTTTGATTAAATTATTCAAAATTTGGAGGGAAAGTGTCATAATTAAATTATTATTTAATAATTTAATCCACTTAGGGGAATAAGGTGATTTAGTGACGTAATTAAATAATTGGCGTTATTTAATCAATCGGGATGAAATAAATTGAGATTAGGACTTTATTAAATAAATATGATTTATTTAATTGGTCGAAATGATGAAACATGAATTAATCAAATAATAATTTTTTTATTTAATCAATAGAGGAATTAGGGTTTTCAAGAGTTTATTAAATAAATGAAATTTATTCAATTTGTCCAGAATGATAAAAAGTGAATTAATTAAATAATGTATTATTCAATTAATAGAGGAATTAGGGTTTTTGATGTCATTTTGATGTGGTGCAATGTGGGAATGTTGCAATATGATTATGAGATTATCTGAGGCATTACGTGATGATTCTGAGATGTTTCGAGGTGACTTCAAGATATTATGAGATGTTTCAAGACAAATCTGACTCATTTTGAGATATTACGGGATGATTTCGAGTCATTCTGAGATGTTATAGGATGATTCTGAGTAATTCTGAGATGTTACAAGTAATTCTGAGTAATTATGAGATGTTACAAGTAATTCTGAGATGTTATAGGATGATTCCAAGTCATTTCAAGATGTTATAGGATGATTCTGAGTCATTCTAAGATGTTACAAGATGATTTTGAGTTATTCTAAGATGTTAGGAGATGATTCATAGTCATTTTGAGATGTTACAAGATGATTTCAAGTCATTTTGAGATGTTACAGGATGATTCTGAGTCATTCTGAGATGTTACACGATAAATCCGAGTCATTCTAAGATGTTACAGGATGATTCTGAGTCACTCTGAGATGTTAGGGGATGTTTTTTGATATTGTTTAGTGTTGTTTGATTTTTTTCGATGTTGTTCGGGGTGTGTGATAGGTGTCAACTCAATTTTACATGTCTACATTTTCCCCCTCTTTGATACAAAGTACTAGTTGCTTTGTATTAAATATTATATTTTTAAGATCAAGTTTTTGAAAAATATTTATGCCCCACTATGCCTTGGCGCTCAATGGAATGATGGTATGACTTTGTGTTGCCCCCTCAAGAGGTTGAATAAAAATTTCAAGCTTTGAGGTCAGGCTCTTGACACTATTGTATTGTCGTTTCGATGTTTTCAGATGATTTTTTTATCAATATGTGCATTGTTTCTCATTCCAATGTTTTCTAGAGCTTCTAATTTGAAAGTAGGAAGATTCCCTAAGTGTAATTAGGGTTTTCTTGAAGTGTTATATAGGCAATTTGTTTTCAAATTGGGTCATTTGTGCTTTGATCCTCTTGCTAATTTTTGTCTCTGGATTTCACTTTTTGTCATTTGTTGAGGAATAATGTCGAGATTTGAGGTTGCCCCACATCGTTTTGAGCTTGTTCGGGAGTATGGATGGCTTGGTATATACCTTCTTGCTTATTTATTTCATCATGTTTTTGTTCTCGTTATGTGTGTGCGAAGTCCTATTAGACAATAGCATTGTTTTTGAGATTCCTGCATAGTTGCATCAGTTTTGGCGCCTTTGTAATGTGAAAACTAGATAGTTGTTCTAAAACTACACAATTGTCTAAATTCTACGCTATTGTTTTCAACTTTTGTTCTGAAACTGTGTAGTTGTCTTGAAACTGTGTTATTGTTCTAAAAATTCACTATTGTTCTAAACTTTCTCCCTTGTTCTATGCTATTATCTTGAAACTGCACTATTTTCTAAAAATTGCACACCTATTTCATGCTTTTGACCTAAAACTATGTTATTGTCTAAAAGCATCACTTTTGTCTAGCTTTTGTTGAGCATTTGATCTAGAACCTAGAAATTGACCTTCTCTTATGTTGTTTGTATTTAGCATTTGTTCAAAACCCTAAGATGTGTCTATTTGTCATCATAAATGTCATTTTTCATCATGCTCGTGTCATTTTGTGTTGCTTTGTATGTTTAGAGTGAAACCCTAACATCTTGGTTTATAATGATTGTAGGCGAGTCTTCGACCAATTATGATGAGAGAGAGAGATGTCCTCGTCACTTGTTTGATCCGATTGCCCATTTCAACACATTGGAGCAAGAATTTCTTGATGCCATTAGATTATATTATATTTGTTACATGCCTTCAATCAAAATCCATACAACGATGTTAACCACTCTTGTGGAGAGGTGGCACTTTGAGATGTCCTCCTTTCATTTTCCTATAGGGGAGGCAGCAATTACTCTCGAGGATGTGTGGAGGATTCTTCATCTTCCTATTCATGGTGAGCTTGTTATGTACCAAGTTCCATGAGGTTCCCACATTATGCAATGTTTGTTAGGTGTAGAACACTTGGATGTTCATGAGTCAAAGGTTAATTTATCTAATTTTTTAGATAGTGCAAATCCTATCATTCTTGTCCTTTGTGTCCTAGTATCAGGATTGGTTGTTCCTGATAGACAAGGTCGATAGTTTGTGGTGGGCTGGGGTACATGTATTGAGAGTATGCTAGAGCATGGTATGATATATACTTGGGGTGCTTGTTTGCTTGCTCATCTTTATCGAGATATGCATGAGGTGGTGTATCAGGGTGGGAAGTCGATGTCTGTAGGTGTGTCACTTTTGCATATTTGGGTGTGGGAGCATATTGGAGTGATGCGTCCAAATAGGATTAAGGATCATTCTATGAATGATCCATACTCTTAGCATTATGGGAACTTTATGCATTATACCTTGCCCTAGGACCTGCATTATTGGTGTCGTGTATTTGATGAGATTCCTTGTTTCGCATGGAGACATTATATGAGTTGTGAGGTTTGGTCAGAAGATGTTGGTTAGCTTGTGTACTACCGACAGACCCATTGGTTGCTTTCCCATTTACCATCTATGATAGAGTGTTATCTACCAGACCAAGTCTGTTGCCAGTTTAGAGAGAGGCAGGGGTGTGTTCCTGATGCATATAAGGCTCATTTTGGTCAGAATTATTGGGAGGTCCATGTATGTGGTCTCCAGGATGATGTAGATACTATGATCACCGAGTTTGGAGAATTTTTCCCAGTTGGTTGGCTTTGGTCACTTGGTTTGGAAGATCCAAGTACTACTCGTGATTATGAGTTGTGTTGGGCACAACATAGGACTTTGAGGTTTACTGATCCTAGACATGATCCCATTATGGGAAAACCAGGCATTATAGGTCATCGTGGGGAGAGAGAACGCGTTGAGCTTCTTGTAGAGCAATTGGATCGATATCGACATGATGAGGCACAAGATATTTAGGATGAGCAAGTGCCTCTTGCACAGGGTCAGAGACAGGTTCCAGGTCCTCCTCCACTAGACAGGGATGTTGATATATTGTTAGTTCAGATGACTTTGGCCAGAGATGCAAATATTATGCAGCGATAAGATGTAGAGGCTTTGGTAGACACTCTAAGGGCTGAGTGAGAGAGAACGATTGGTATATTGCATGTTGCACATGCTCAAGTAGTGTTACTAACAAAAAAGAGAGATACTCTTCAGGCAGATTGAGAGAGCGATATTGGTAGACAACATGTTGCAGAGACTCAAGTACTATTACTGACAGCAGAGAGATACTCTCCGTGTAGAGCATGATAGTATGTGAGTTGATTGAGATCAGTATCTATAGGAATCTACCTATTATCATACCTTATATAATGCTATTGTTCCTAGGGCCTTTTGACGTCCACAGTTTGGGGATTCGAGTGTTGTGAGTGATGGCGGTGGTGTTACAAGTGCAGGTGTAGGTGATCAATTTGTGAGACAACTAGATCATTTTGGTTTTCAGTAGTGTTTTGTCCCTCCTATTGGGGTCTTACTATTTGTGGTACTTTATCTTTATGTTGTTTCATGGTGCAAAGGCATTTTGTAGACATGTGTGTTATATATATTCATTGATCTAGTTGAGACCTCGTATATATGTTATGATTTTGTATTTTCCTATCACACTTGTGTCACTACGGATGATGTACTTATGACACATTCCTTTTTTGATGATGATATATATGAGATATACCTTCTTTGATTCAGCCTCATTTTATGTTTATGTGATGGTGATATATGATGATTTACATTTATATGTGTTTTTGTGCTTTTTTGATGTATGAATTTGATGTGGATGAATGAATCATACTTTGTCTCATTTCATGATTTGATGTATGTTGATAAATGAATGCCCCATACATGATACAAGATGTTTTTAATTTGTTTATTATCATCATGATATGTATTGATAACATTTTTGGATGTAGAATGGAAATGGTATGATGATGTTCTATGTAGGATGAATGTTTAATTAGAAGAAATATTGATGATGGATAGAGATATTATGTTTTAAAATAACTATTGATGATGGATAAAATGTTGATGGATATAAATTTGATGTTAATTAGAAGAAATATGATGATGTATAGAATGTTGATGTGTTGCTTTTACTTTGCTTTAGAGACTTCATGGTTTGAAAAAAACCTATTTGATGTAGCAAATAGATGCAATGCACCAAGGTATGAATTACCAAGGTGACTATGTATCTATTGCATGGAATTTGAATCTACAAACAAAGAGTATCTTTTTTCATACCAAACATACAAAAACTTTGTTTGAAGTATAGGGGGATTGTGTGAAAAACATTTTGAACCAATCACACAGAGAGGTATAGAACACCTAACATGAGACTGCTTCACGAACTTCTTTAATACAACTTTCATACCTAATAAATCAAGTATTCACCATGGTAATATTACAAAAATGTCTTACAAATAGCAAATCAAAATGACACTCAATTTCCCCCAATCCTTCTTCTCTAAATCCTTATGGACATCCTTGAGATATCCTATAAATGAGTTAATAAATTAAATTGCAAAAATTAAGACCACAAAAAGATAAAAAACAAAGTTGCAGTATCACTTGCCATATCTATTTACGGTGGGGCTATTATCTGTTGTTGATCATGTCTATCGTAGGAACGAATCCATTAAGACATATCTTAGGATGTTGTTGGGACTTGTTAAAAGATAAGTAGTTGTTACTTGGGCATTGTTTTTATCTTTTTATAGTCAACTCTCGTGTGATTTTTTTTTGGTTGAAAGTTCTAGCTTTTGATGTTATTTTTTTTTTGTCAAAGGATGATTGTGACAATTATGGGTAAATGTTTATTGTGAATTTTGATGACGGGATGGGTCTTTTTGATTTTCTATGTTTTATGAAGTTTTTGTTGTTTTTGTTGTTTTTAGGGGACTATCCTAGGGTCTCAGGGGCTCATCAAAGATAATACTTTCCTACGTTGTACACACAGAGGCTTGTAGTTAGCTTGGTTTAATCTTTTCTATTTTGTGAATGTTTTTGGATCTTGTATATTGTATATGTTTTTTTTTGGATTTTTCATTTTTTGACTAAGTTCAAATAAAGCACATTGGAAATGTAAGGGGATTGACCTAGGGTCTCGGGAGCTAAAAATCCTTGCCTACGTTTTCCATGCAGAGACCACTTAGTTCGACTGTTTGACAAAAAACATGAAGTGTTTTTGGGTAAACAACACCGATAGCTTGGATTGATATCCCGTTTCTATGTCTAGAGGATATGTTGTGGGAAATTCGCTTGCACTATTTGTGAGGTTCAAGCAAATGTTGATATATTAGACTATTTGAGTGGAGGAATAATCCAATGATGTTCATTTTTTTTTGATGTTTTTTGCATATTTTTGATTTTTGTTGTTTTTTAGTGTTTTTGACTTTTGTTGTTTTCTACTGTTTTTGACTTTTTTTGTTTTCTAGTGTTTTTTGTTTTTGTTTTTTTCTAGTTTTTTTAATTTTATTCATTTTATGACCACAATTGAATGCCACCAGATCTAATTCATGACTAGCTATGAGAATTTTCCCCTAATAGAATGACTTACCTTAATCAGTGACAAGCCATGGTTGGATACATGATTTATGAAATGGATGGGTGGATGTGAAAAAATGTTGATAGATAATGATGCATGTTTAATTCACACATAACACCTATTTGCCAAGTTTTCACTATGGTACTTATTCGAGGAGTGCCACAAAGTGGTTTTCACTCAAAGAACGTTTTATTTCTCTTTGCTATTTTTCTTTCTTTTTGATTTTTTCATCTTTTTTTTTTCTTTTTTTGGATTTTTACTCTTTTCCCTGGGGTATTTTGATGTGTTTTATGTATACAACTTCTTGAGGTGGCTATTATTCAACGGTTCAACTAAATTTTCTCCTTCGAGAGTAGCCAACTGATATGCCCCAGAGCCATAACTTGTTGTTATGATGAAAGGGCCTAGCTAGTTAGGTTCTAATTTTCCCTTGCCATATTGATTTAATTATATCTTTTGATTCTCCTTGAGGACTAAGTCACCAACTTGAAAGTTTCTATCTTTGATTCTCTTGTTATAGCTTCGCTTGAGTCGATTCTGATAAACCTACAAATGGTTTAATACACTTAAATTCCTTTCATCTTGGAGCTCTAATTCATTCCATCTGGATGCCCTATATTCTTCATTGTTGACCATGCCTTTTAGTGAAGCTTGCAATGAGGGGATTTCAACCTCAATAGATATTACAAATTCTAATCTATAGACCAAGGAAAAAGGTTTGGTTCTAGTAGGTGTGTGAATGCTGGTTTGATAAGCCCATAAGGTCGAGTTTAGCTACAAATTCTAATCACGGTCGACATCATTGATAGACTTTTTCAATATTTTTAGGATTGTTTTATTGGATTCCTCTGCCTGACCATTTCCTTGAGGATAGTAGGGTGTAGAAAATCTATGTTGGATAGAGAAAATGGAACAGAGTTCTTGGACATCCTGATTCTTGAATGGGGTACCATTGTCTGTTATAATTTTATGTGGGATTCCATACCTACAAATGAGATAATTCAAAATGAATTTTAATATTTGTTTGCCAGTGATATAAGTCAATGGAATTTCCTCTATCCATTTAGTGAAGTATTTTGTTGCAGTGATAATGAATTTATGTTGGTTGGATGAAGTGGGTGATATTTTACCTACCAAGTCTAATCCCCATTACAAAAAGGCCATGGTTTTGTGATGGGTCTTAAATCTTGTGCTGGTGCATGAACTAGATCATTATGTTGCTGACATTTTTGACACCTTCTATAATGTTGAATGTAGTCTTGCTCCATGGAAGGCCAATAGTATCCTGCTCTGAGTAGCTTCTGGACTAAGTTAGGTCCGCTAGAGTGGGATCCAAAAATAGCTTTGTGGACCTCTTGTAAGGCAATTTGTACTTCTTTTACATTAATGCACTAGAGTAACATACCATCTAGCCTACAATGGTATAGGGTTTCTCCTAAGATCATAAAATGAGAGGTTCTATGGGTGAAGGTTTTCTTCTGAGTAGTCATTAAGTCAAGTGGTATGATACCATTTTGGATATAGTCAAAAGTATCTTGGTACCATGGATAGTTAGGACCAACAAAAACACATACCATTTCTAACTCTGGGATGTTGAATGCTGGCACCAGTAGTTGTTCCATGAGGAATTCATATTTAGGTACATTATGAGGAATATCAAGCAACAAGCCTATTGTTGCCATTACATCAACAACTTTGTTATTGATCTGAGGAACCTTTTCAAAGGTTATTTTGATGAAGTACTCCTTTAATTTTTCCACCATCCTTTTGTTTGGTATTCATCGTTCACATATCTGATTACTAGTTGAGAGTCTCCAAAGGCATGCAACTCTTTTATTCTCCATTCGATCGCGATTTTGGGCCCTATGATAAGAGATTCATACTCTAAGATGTTGTTTGTGCAAGGGAATACAATATTGTAGGCCTTGGGTATACTATCTCCCTATGGTGTGAGAAATAAAATACCTACTCCAGAACCATGTTGAGTGTGGGACACGTCAAAGTATAGAGTCCACTAGCCTGCCTTTTCTGTCATCATGATACTCTCATTTGGAAAATCCACTGTGAGAGGTTTATGATCATCTATAGGTGCTTTGGCCAATTGATCTACAATGAATTGTCCCTTTATAGCTCTCTGGTCCATGTACTCTATATCAAATTCACTTAGTATAATCACCCATTTGGCTATTCAACTTGTTAAGGCTGATTTTGCTAGTAAATATTTGAGTGGGTCACCTTCAAAATTAGCTTCACTTTTTTGTTTAAGATGTAATTTGTTAGCTTTTATGTTAAAAATATGACCGAGAGATAGGCTCTTTCAATGGGTGAGTAGTTCAGTTCATAGCCCACTAGTGTTCTACTAATATAGTAGACTCCCCTTTCTTTATTGTTATCATCTAGCTGTGTTAGGAGAGCTCCCAATGTTTCTTGTGTGGTAGACACATAAAGTATCATCTCCTTTCCTAGAATTGGTGGCATGAGTACAAGAGGAGTGAGTATATACTCCTTGAATTGATGGAATTCTTGGTCACATCTCCCATCCCATTTGAAGGTAACTTCTTTGTGTAGGAGATGAGTGAAAGGGTGGCACTTGTCTATCAATTGTGTGATAAATCGCCTGATTGATTGCAACTTCCCTTTTAGGCTCCTTAATTGTTTGAGTGTCTTTGGAGGATTCATCTCTATTATAGATTTTACCTTGGTAGGATCCCCCTCTATCCCTCTTCTTGACATTATGTACCCTAATAGCTTTCCAGATGTCACTCTGAACACACGTTTCTTAGGGTTGATTCTCATATTATATTTTTCCAATCGATCAAATACCCTTGCTAGGTTTTTCAAGTGATCTACCATTTTGATTAATTTTTCTAGGATTCCATCCACATAGTCCTCCATGATTGTGTGTAGCATGTCATGGAATATGGTCATCATCACTCTTTGATAGGTTGCTCCTGCATTCTTTAGACCAAAAGGCATCACATTCTAATAGAAATTTCCTCAAGCACAAGTGAATGTTGTTTTGTGTTGGTCATCTGGAGAGATCTTTATCTAGTTGTATCCAAAGAAACCATCCATTAAGGGCAACATCTCATGCCTGCTATTAGATATACAATCATGTCAATGCTTGACAATGGAAATTCATCTTTTGGACAAGCCTTTTTTAAATCTCTGAAGTCCATACATATCCTTATACTCCCAATGGGTTTGGACACTAGTACTAGATTTGATATCCATTGTGGATAATCGATGGGTCTGATGAAACCCACATCTAGTAGCTTCTTTAGTTATACCTTTACTAGTAGTGCTATCTGGGGATGCATTTTTCTGAGTTTCTGCTTGATAGGATTTGTTGTAGAGATGACAACTAGATGATGCACCACTAATGCTAGATCTAGTTCAGACATGTCAACATAGCTCCAATTTTTTTTTACCTTTCTCTCATTGATGAACGCTGTGAAATTTGCTTTCTCCTCAAGATCAAGTGATGTTGCATGGTATGTTATCTTTAGGTCCTTTGTTGTACCAACATTTATGGATTCTATTTCTTCTACAAGGAATGTTGATCTTTCTTGATATTCTGATATGGGGAGATTGAATCCTCCATCCTTGGGTGCCTTTGGGAGGTTTTCACCTTTGGATGCATCTTTTATTTTTCTATTTTTGGATCCGATAGAGCCACGGTGTGGTTTTTTATAGGGGATCGTATCTCTATGTTTTTTCTTTCATTTTTGCAACATGAAGATTCAATATCTCCACCAAAGTATGCCTCTTATTCTAGTTCCATGATGAACCCTACTTTGTGATATCCTACCGGTATGTCTGTTTGAAGTCCCATGAACTTTGTGATTGCCTCATCATTTTGGAATTGATCCAAAATAGGTGTATGTTGTTGTTGATCCCAATCTATGAGTTGTGGGTAACAGAGTGGGAGATTGTCATCTTGGTCTGCAAAGCTTACAAAAGTAGATGAAAGGGTTAATATGGCTCTAGTGTCTTTTCCCACTGGGTATCTAAGTCATCATTACTAGAAGTGGGGGAATCATATCCAGTGATGAAGGAAGGAGAATCGCATTTGTATTCATTAGAGCCTGCTTCAGAATGCTAATAGATATTGGGAATGGTTTCCATGCACTACAGGGGGAACCTATCAATTATAAATATTTTGAATAAGTCTTCGATGGGTAATTCGTTGTCCATGGCATGGTAGATATCCAGTGCCTTAATGCTAATAGAAGTTTCTCGTTTCTTCCAAGAGGTTCATCTAGTTTTTGGAATGACCATGTCTTTTGGTTTATAACCTAACCCCATATTCTTTTGTCTCTGTTCCACTATGATAGCCTCTAATTGACCTTGTTTGTGTAGCCCAAGGCCACTTGTTCCATTGTATCCCATTTTTTTGACTAATTGATAACCTCTAGTGCTAGGATCAATTAAAATGGGTTGTGGCCTTTTAGGTTCTATTTGGTCCTACTTGTAGATCATAGATGAAAGGTCATCCTCAAATATTTCTTCATCTATCATGTCTCCCCATTTGGTAAAGATAGTGGGTTTGGCTATCATTTTTACTATCTTGATCTCTTTTGGACCTCCATATACTCTAGGTGTTGGTGGAAGCATGTTGATGCAGAATGTTTGGTTAAAATGGTAGTTCCCATTACCCTTGTCAAGTACTTGAATTTTGGCTTCCGCTTTTGGTTGCTCATTTGATTTTTTTTTGGTGGAGGTTGATGGAAGTATGGAAGGGTTGACATAAGAAAATAAATGGAAGCCTATATCATTTCTAGGCATATGTTGAATTTTATTGTACTTCTCCAACTTTGCACAAAAATGGAAAGGTTCAAGATCGACATATAGTGTTACTTCCTTTCCTTCATGGGGGAACTTTAGGAATTTATGGAAAGTGGAAGGGATTTCTTGTAATGTGTCGATCCAATGGTGTCCCAGGAGTAGTCTATATGGAAACTCAAGATCCAGTACTTGACAAGTAGTTTCTATTATAGCTGGTCCTATCTGCACCAGCAACCTGACTATTCCTTTAGAATTTCTCTCCAAGTCATCATAAGCCCTTATGGTGATACTCTTGCCTTTGTGAATTACGTCATCAAAATACCCCAGTTGTTTTATGAATTTTAAGGTACAAATGTTTAAACCTGCACCGTTATCTATCAATACTCTTTTGACCATGGTCTTATGAACACCAACCTCTATGTATAGAGCTTGATTATGGAATATTCTTTGTGGTAAATCTTTATTTGAAAAGACTAAGTGATGACTTGAAGTGATTTTTCCAACCATGGCTTGGAACTTACTAGGATCAAGGTCATTAGGGAATGATATTTCCAATGCTTTTTCCAATATCTCCCTATGTGTGGGTGACAATTTTAACAATTCTAAGATTGGGATGAGGGTAGGTGTCTTCTTTAACTATTCCATAAGGTTGTAGTCACTTGGTCACTTGATTGTGGTTTTGGGAGGTGCTCCTTGTATTGTAACTCTTCCACGATGGGTAGTTACATTGCATTTGTTGTCTCCTCCTCATATCGTTACTACGTTTGCCCTATTACCATCAACTTGCTAGAGGGTTCCTAAAACTATGTCACCGTATGTGTAATTAGCATTATGGTACTCTTGTCCATTTCCTTTATCATTCCTCTTAGCATGGTTTGGGATTGGATTTGAGTATATTTATAGGTCCTTGTTTTCGAGCTGATGATCAACGTCTACTTCCCCTTTGTTTATTAAGTCCTAAATGATATGTTTGAGGTGCATGTAATTGTTAGTACTATGTCCTTTGATCATATGGAAATCACACAAGTCCTTTTCATTAAACCATGGTGTCTTAAAGCTAGGTTCCTCATAATTTGGGCGGTCATTTATTTTAATGAGGTTCTGTTGTACTAGTTTGTGCATAACTATTTCAAGTGACTCACCTAATATAGTAAATTGCCTCCTAGGCTGCTCATATTTCCTATATTTCCCTCCCTGATTTGTCTATTGCTTTACAACCTGATTGTTCTTGGGGTAGGTAATTTGGTTGCTTTGTTTGTTTTTGGGACCATAACTTGTTTGTGCCACCTATGGTTTGTTTTGATTTGTGTTATGTGTGTTTCATATTGTTCTAGCATCTAACACTTTGTTGGCTCTTTTTAAAATCCAACCAGAACTCATAGGTAGCCTATGGATTTTCAATTTCCAATAGTCAATGGCCTGAAAGGGGTTGGCCAATGAATGAGAGAAAGTAGCTTAGCTTTCCTCTTACACTTTGGGCTTTGCAAGACCTAGGAGGGTAATCCCATAATGTATTTATAAAACTATCTCAGAACACCTTCACATACATTGTAAATTCAATAGATACATTCTCAATTCATACTTGGAGTACAACCATTTGTGAGAATTTGGAAAATCCTTCACACCTCACGACTTAAAGTAGAGAATGGGAAAATTAATTGATAACTATGACAACCATCATCATTATAAGTAAGATTTTATTTAAATGAGTTGTTCTTTGACACAATTCAGTTGGCCAAATACATGAAACTTTAACTAATGCATAGAACGGTGCCTTATCATAGGGTGACAGGGTCAAATTTACAAATAACCATAATAAAACTATGACAACATTGACATCAACAGATTATTATGGATTTACATTACAAATTCATAACTCAAAAAATCCACGCAGGTAATTCTTAGAGATCCTATGTTATAAGGCATGAATCAGTGACCACATTAGAGCATTTAATCAATTCCTTGAATTGAAGCATGTAATGCAAACACACATCTAATAACAACAATTAGAGACCAATGAAACAATCAACTATTTCATTGCTAAGTCATAAACTATCTCACAGGAGAAAATATACTTCAAACTTTCCATTAGATGATTCCCAAATGCTACAATTACTGTAAAACTTTTAAGCTAATTGTAAATGTAAAATCATGACCCTAGACTCAATGAGAAATTATATCTATTTACATAATTCATGACAATGTTCTCAAAGAGTATCTAAGATCCAACAAAATTTCAAAGATCCCTCCACAATAGCCTTGAATTCCCTTTTATAAGATTAAGGGAGCGAAACAAGAATCGGGCTATTGGCCTATCAAATTAAATCTCACATTACATTTTGCAATATTTCATTTCATTTCAACCCCCTGGCAGTTATATTTGCATTTTACAAAATGGGGGGAAAACACAAAAGTAGAACACCTGGATGAGTATACAAAACCCTCTCACATGCTTCTTTAGAAGTCCACATCACCACATCATTCAAAAGGTGAACAAGATTGAAATAGAAGAAAAAAAAGAGCAGAGCAAGGGAACCTTGATCGAATATCCAAGTGCATATTTTTCTAGGAGGATATAGATTTCTTTTAACAAAATTTGTATCAAAGGCCAAACCTATATTATGCTAGACCATGCTCTATATCCATCACCTCTTTCTGGTTCACTCAACATATTTATCCAACCAATCCTTGTATTCTTCCTTTGTGGGCTATTTTCATCAAGCAACTTTCATACTTTGACATTATACGCATTATATCTTGCATCTAGTATGGCTCAAGCCTCTTTCACAAAAGTGTCCATTCCTATCTCAATTTTGATGAAGTTATCAATCAAGCCATTCAGTACTGATAGGTCCAGTTTATTCTCAACATACACCATTTTAGGACACTTAGTTGTTTGATGTTTGAACAAATCTCTCCATGAGTCATAGTCTTTTATATTCCCTTCTTCATTGAGAATCTTAGGCATGCCATGCTCTTCAATTCCCCTAGAGGCCTTCACCTTCCCTTGCAATAATCCCCCAACTCTTCCATGGAATCCTATAACTTCTCCAACAATCTCAATCCTCTTGATTACCTCATGGAGGTGCTCAGGGGCTTCAAAATATCCCTTTGCAATTATCTGTATTTCTTTCAGTCTGCTCAACCTACTGCTCCATTTATTCTAGGTGTTCATGAAAACCTCTTGGGTACTCTGAAACTTCTCATATGCTTCATGGATACCTTTATATGTTAACCATGTAGTTTCTACCTTCAGAGAAATCCTATACCATCTGTAACTAAGGAGACCCTCAGCCATATCTTTCGAAGTACTGCTCATGCCTTCTTGGAGCTTTTTATTCTCAGATTTGATTGTTTGGAGCTCCTTCTTCAATGCATTGATTCTCAATTTTAAAATATCTTTATCTTGTGGTGAAGTACCAGATGAAGAGGTTGGTAGGGCTTTTTGATTAGCCTTGGCTAGAGTAACCCTTACTTTATTATACCCCTCAACTAACTTATTGTGCTTCTCCAATAATTTCAAAAATTTGGCCTGACTGATCTTTGCAATATCAAAACTCAACATAGATGAGTGCATAGTCAGCCTTGTGTCTTGTGGAGCCATCATCTCTAAAGCTCTCCCAATAATCAAATCTCTAAAGAGACCAATCATTGTTCTACTAAGTACACATCTCCTTGAATCTTGAGTTAATGACCAAATAGCTAGTGCATGTAAACTGGGGCTGAAACCTGAACCAAAGTTCTTTTCATCAAACATCTCTTTAGATACCAAAGCATTTGGGTCACTCTTAATTGCATCCAAATAAATTATGGAAGACAAACTCCAACTAGGCATAACCATCATCCCACTATATTTAACAAGTCTTCTAGCTTCCACAGGATTCATTCGTTCAATCTCCTGAACAATCTCTTATTCAATTTGCTTCATTGCCTCCTCTTGTTGAGAAGGATCAGCTACCTCAACTATCGCTTGTATTCTATCATTTATTTCTTGAGGTTTCAACTCAATGATGAATTCCCTAAATTCCTTTGATGCCACAAAAGAGTCATCCTCCAAAATCTTAGCACAAGCCAAAAGCCTCGCATCACTATCCCGGCTCTCATCATATTCCCAAGGCAATAACCTTTCATCAGGAACAAATGGTTCCATCACATCCCCCACATTAGGATAGGAGAATTCTTGTTCTACTCGGTGCTCAATAGGATCTGACTCAATAGAGGGTTGGTACACATCTGCCTTGACATCCTGTGTTTCATCAACATTCTCAGGGGGCAATTTTATAACAGGGATGTCCTCAATATCCAATGGCTTCTTTTGATATTTTGGTGCCACCAGACCCTTCGATTAGCCACTTGTCTTCAACAAATGTTCCTGTAAGGTAGCTTGGGCTAGTCTCTCTACTTGTTCCACATTTTCTAGGAAAGTACCATCACTGATTTCACTAAGGATTAACTCCATTATGGTAAACTTATCATCAATATGTTTGTATGGACTTTCATAAAAGGAGTTCTTTCTATGAGCTCTTTTCTTAACCTCAACAATTTTCATCCATACCCTTCCCCTATCCTGGGTAGCAGTTATCATTGGCAAGTTTCTTACTACATCTTCCTTAAAATAAAAATTGCGAGGGCCATACCTTGATATCCCTCATCTGATCTTTTCTCTATCAATGATGCCTTTAGGATCAAACCTTCTGGTAGGGGCCACATTCATCCTCAAATTTTTCACCATTATACCAAAAACTTCATAAGCCTCCTTGGTAGTGACAACAAAGTAATCAAAAGAGAAATTAGTTTCATTGATAGAAGCCTTTTTGGAAATTATGAAATTTTCAGCATCACTATTATTCATTTGCCACATGATTTCCATAAATTCCAGCCTATCTGAGACATATTTAGGCATTAAATGTGGAGCTACAATAGTTCCATAACACCTGATAACTGTGCAATTTTCATACAAATACCAATCACCCCAATTACATTCATAGTTGGGGTCATCTCCATATTCCTTTGTCTTAACAGAGCTCTCATTATCTTGGAAATCCTCTCCTTTGGTCCAACTCCTAATTGCACCAAAATAGTGTGCTTTATTGCATTACATAATAGAGTATAATATGAAGTGGAACAATATAAATCCTAGACATGAATCCACATCTATACAGGTAATCTATGGTTGCTTTCATCTGTCAACCTCAACTTCAAATAATTATTGAAAACCTCCCTTCCTTGATACAGGAGCATATGCATTAATAATGAGTAATGCTTGAAAGTCAATGTGTTTTTTCTCTCTTTTAGCCTTATCAAGTCATAATTTAGTTGCTCAGCAACATAGTGAGCATAGTCAAACAACTTATGTTGATACTTGTGTGGGATATCCACAATCATAACTAGAAAGGATGATATTATCCTTACATCACATTTAATCCCAAGCACCTGACACATCATATAATATGTATACCTGAAGTAATCAAAAAATTATTCACAATCTAAGGGTTTGAATTCCTTGAGTGCAAATGTGGAACCCCTTTCTTGCCTATATTTAGGTAATTCACCTTTTCTGTACCCAACCCTATGAGTGGTATAATGTTTTTGCAAGTTCTCCATGCTAATTTTTTCATTAGCGTCAAGGTTCATGTTAAAAAATTCTTACTTTTCTCCTTTTTATCTCCAAGAGGTTTTAACCAGATGTGTTAGTGATAACCCTAATGACATCATCATACTTGTCTGTGAGTTGCAGCATTAAGTCCACTTCCACAAAAACATTTGGGACAACCACCTTTCCCAGGTCATAACCCCAAATATTTTGGCCAGGTTGTACAACATCCCTCCTTATAAAAGAATTCACAAATAGCTCCCATCCTGACTCTGGCACAACAATTTCACCAATACCTGCTATGAGGTACTTAAATTTTGAGGTTAATACTCCTTCTCTTGCGGCGTTTATGTCGCTTGCCTTGACATCTGGAGGCTAAAATTTGTCCATAAAATAGACACAACTCTTTGGGTGCCCTTTCTTCCTATCAGGGCCTTCAAATTCTTGTGTTGTTTCTTGAGAGACCTGTTGCCTCATTCTCTTTGGTATGGGCTTAAAATTTGATGACTCACCTAGCTGGCTCATTTTCTTTTGACTGGGGCTTCCTTTTCGACTACAATTTCAAACTAGGTGTCGAATTGGTGATATAAAACTCACAATTACAATTACAGAGTAATATTAAATTTCCAATATCACCTTAACCCAAAGTATATACCAATTCATACAATATCAAAAACCCTACTTTCACCCTAACGTACGACTATAGATATATAAGATACAAAGACAATTCTGCAAGAGAATAAAACTTTCAACATTCAACAATGACTTACTTGGGAAGCAACTTCCACAACTTTCCTTCGCTTGCATCTCTGCCTCAGTACTACTTCCCTTAGCTTCTCATTGGTAAGGCAAAAAATGAACATAGAATCCTTATACAATTGCTTGGTTCAGTTTGAAACCATTAATGGCACGAGGAAGCGCATGTGAGTGAAAATATGCACTTTGTTAGTTGCCCATTTTCGTTTGAATAAACATAATTGATTAGCAAGATTTAAGACTTGATCCTATGGTTCACATGTCTTTACTAGCTCATAATGTCCTTTTAGTGATTTGATATGTATCAGGCGATGGGTGAGGTGAATGCTATGTATCACCCTTTTAGAAATGACATTGTACATTGCTTCTTCCAGGCTCACTTTAAGACTTCAACCAACAATAGTGGGAAGGCCAGTGATGAGATACAAACCATTGATCTTGATCATAGAAAAATCTTGGTATTGATTATACCTTTCATCACTCATCGCATGTTAGCCCTTCCATGGCCAAGGTGAACTAATGAAGCATTATATCCCAATGATGGGAAATGATTTATATATCGGTGGTCATGGGTTCAACTTCAATCTGCACAAGACAACCAACGATAGTTAAAAGGTAGCGATGGGTCAAAAGATTGGCCACATCATTCATCATGTGTTAATTCCCCATGAGGAAAACAAACACATGAGGGACTATAAGCGGTCGATGGAAAGCAAAGAGAGGGCATCTCTCATCGTGGGTTACTCAAGGGAATTTGAAAACGAATAGGCGATGGGCGATGCAAACACTTAAAGCTCGACTTAAGGAATATTTGCAACACGTGCACCCAAAGGTTGTTTTAAAAGGGACCACCTAGTCATAAAGGGAAGAAAGATGAAGGGGCCAGTAATATCATGAGACCTAAGGCCATGAAAGATTAAGAAAATACCGGGAAGCAGATACAACCGATTAACTCAAAAATAGAAGCTCAGAGACCAAAGAAGGGTGAGGAAATGAATAAATTGTAAAACCTCAACCTAGGGGAAATGACCATCAGGGTTTAATGACAAAAAATTTATTGGAACCAAGAAAATTTCAGAGGTTCCACCAGTGGCTCC
>CM021103.1:364446951-364695274 GCA_007115665.2 Sequoiadendron giganteum
CCATATAGTGTCCTTCGCATGATCCCTTATGTAGCTCAATCAACAAGTCCTTTGCTTGATCACCATCTACACATATGAGCAATATACCCTCTGGGATTCTCCACCACAATTCACTGTCTATGATAACATACCTAATGGCATGTAATTTCAAAGTTATTTTCTCATTGTGGGACATATCCTCAGGGGATCACATGGTTTGTAGATATTCAACAATCCTCCTATACCATCCACAAGTCAGCATATCACATAAAGGTGTCACGTTCTCATGTTCCACTTGGTTTATCTGGTTGGCTTCCAGATTTGTCTCAGCCATCAATCTGGCCAGATCCTATCCTCTCACCAACTTAGTAATCTAAATACTTATGTTGAACTTCTAAATCCGATTGATCCATCTACATCGATGACCTATGGTCTCCCATTGAGTGAATATATCCTTGACTGCTGCAGTGGGAACATAAGTGACCATAGTCACTCCAACCAAGTATGGTCTAAAGTTCTTAACTGCCTTTACTAGGGAATAAGCTTTCTTCTCTGTGGCATTATATTTGAGTTCAACAGCTTGTAAATTTTTGCTAAAAAAGGCAACGAGTTGTTCAAAGACTTCATCATTTTTCTGTAACAACACCCTTGGCACTGTGTGGAATGATGCAAAAGTGAAAATTTGGAATGGTTTGGAATAATCCAGAGATTCTAGGACTGGTGCCTTGTTAATTGCATCCTTTATTACTTGGAAATCTTTTGCAAGCTCCTCTATCCATGATATCTTTCTCCCCTTTTCAAAATTTTGGAAATGGGTCGAACAATTTCAACAAAGTTTGTGACAAATCTCCTAAAAAAATTGATTTGTCTAAAAAAAGGATTGGATTCCTTTTACAGTCCTAGGCTATGATATGTTATCTATAGTTGCTACTTATTTTGGATTGATTCTGACTCCTTCCTTTGAAACAATATGGCCCAATAGATTTCCTTCCTTGACTCCAAAAGCGCACTTCTTTGGATTGAGAGAAATCCCATACTCCAATGATCTAATAAAAATCTTCTCCAAGTAGGAGCAATGGTCTTCCTTATTTTTACTATGGGAAGTAAGGTCATCTTGGTATATAACAAGGAAAAGGTCAATAAAATCTACAAAAGCTACATCCATAGCTCTCTGGAATGTGGCGCCTAGATTCATCAAGCCAAAGGGCATCTTTACATACACATATGTCCCCCAGGGTATTGTAAAGGTAGTTTTGTACTGCTTAGATTCTCTCACCATAACCTGGTTGTAACCTAAGAACCCATCCATCATTGAAAGTAGCTCACATCCTATGACCTTCTGCAACATGGCTTCCATGTTAGGCAGGGAGTAGTTATCCTTTAATAAAGCCACATTAAGATTCCTGAAGTCTACACATGGCCTAATGTCGCCATTCTTTTTCCTAATAGGAACCAAATTTGAGACCCATGAAGAGTGTCTGATAGGCTTGATAATGCCAACATTCCTAAGCTTCGTAAGCTCTTCCTACATCTTCGACTGCAAGGTTGGATTGATTGACCTTTGTTTCTGTCGGAATGGTTTCACTTCAGACTTCAAAGGGATTTCATGTTGGAACAAGTCCTTCCTATATGCCTTAAGGTCATCATATGACCATGCAAACACATGCCTATACTTCCTCAACAAGGAAATCAACATACTTCTCACATGGGGTTTCATCATTTTTCCAATGTACACCTTTTTAGGGGAATTCTCCGTTCCTAAGTTTATTTCCTCTAAGTCCTCCTTATGAGGAGATGTTTGCTTGCTATTTTCCCTATCAGGGCCATCAAAGTCCCTTTCTAATGAAACCAATCCCATGGGAATTTTATTCATTTTCAACTAGATTATCTCATTCTCAAACAACATTTCTTTGCCATCAACCTCAACTACAAATGAGCCAAAGTCAATCTCTTGATTTTCATATTGGGAAATGCAATACATAAATCTTAGGATATTATTGTCATCATCAAATACCTACCAATTGTAGATGTTTTCAGGCACTATAGGTCTAGTCTGTACTTCTATCCTTGAGACACCATCAAAGGTGACATCATCCAATCTGACGACAATGTTGGCCAACAAGTCTTCCTTGGCATTTTTCCCTCTCTCTATCTAATCTACGCCAAAAGCATGAAAAGCCTCTATGATATCCCAAACTACATTCCTATATTGTTCCAAACTCTTATCTTTAGCAGCAAACCTAGATCTAACTTAGGAGACCACCAATTCAGAATCACCTAGTACCATTAATAACTTGACACCATGCTTGGAAACTAACTTCAATCCAAGAAAGATGGATTCATACTCAAAAACATTATTCATACAAGTAAACTATAATAAGAAGGAGTATTTGAAGGTCTTACCTTGTAGAGAAATAAGAATAACACCAACACCTGAGCTATCCTTAAAACATGCCCCATCAAAATACATAGTCCATAGAGCATCTTTATGTAAGTCATTACCAATTTCTTAGAAAATTAGTGCAGGCTCTATATTCTCCTCTGGAAGTTCTTCTTCAACCCGAAAAGAGTCCAAATCAGTATCCACAAAATGAATCCTTACCGGTTCTTTTGGTTCCTCCATATACTCAATCATATGATGTATTATGGGCTCCCTTGCAATCTTGACATCCTTTTGATCAATGGAGAAAATAACAAAGGATAGGTCATACTATATACTTCCACCCATAGGAGCACTCCATTGTCTGGATAATAGCATCCCATATGTTGGTGGGATGTCTACCACTATGATGCTCATAAATAATTCCTTAACTGGGAATGTTGCCAATTTGTAAGGAACCTTGTTAATCACCCCTATAACAGGAAATTCCCTTGAATCCATAGAATAGCACTTTCCATACGTACTGTCTACTTTCAGGCCCATATCCTCCATGATTTTCACCGGCATCACATTGTTTGAGGCCCTTGAATCAATCATATAATTTCTCAGCAACTTACCATCAATGATTAGGCTCAAATAAAATAGATTAACTTGGTTGGGGTTAGCAGTAATGATAGTCCCTAGATATATCTTAGGGTTTTCATCTATCACTACTTTGACCTCCACATCCTTCTCCTGACTCCTACTCATTTCAGGCTGATCCATAATCATTTTTTCATTACCACTGGTGACAATACTATTGATAAATGCAACAGTCTTATCTTTATGCTCATCAATTCTCATAATTTCTAGTAATGAAAATATGACTTTGACCTGTGATAGGACTTGGAACATGTCCATAGGGGAATAAATCAGTATTTCAGGGATTATAAATTCTCTAGGACTCACCTTCCCACTTTGTCTTGTAATCTTTTCAATAGGGGGTTTATCGTCCTTGGCTTTTCCAGCTTGAGGGGAAACTTCACCATTAATTTTTGCTTTGCTGGTCTTCTTGGCCCAAATCCTTATTTATTTACCTTGTTTGGGCTTTGTCTCATCTTTCTTATTTGCTGATCTAGTTCCTTTGTTGTTCTCCTTAACAAACATACTACTAGGGCTACCTTGGTCACCACTCATGGTCCTGTTCCTCAATTGGAGGTCACTCCTCTCTTTAGTGGTCAATGCAACTATATACCTTTTAATTTCTTCATTTGAAGGTCTCTGTAAAGAGACATTATCTGTCTCCAAGGTATATACAGTGCAGTCATTTTTTGTCTCTTCATCTAAAAAAACTTGTTGGTGATGCACACTAGCTTCTCGCCTTTGCACATCCACATCATCAATATCAACATCATCACTGGAAGAATAATCACCACAATCAAGGTCAGACTTAATCATGAACACATTTTCTATATGATCATGGCCTTGGGGAGAGTTAGATTCTCCCTGGTCATCCCGAGTCTCTTCCATAGACCTCACAACCACACACTCCTGTGATGAATGGGGCATCTGGCACACTTCAAACCAAGGAAAGTCATCAAAAACATTAGTAGAGTTCCTCTGCAAAGGATCAGGTGTGGTCTGAATGTTCTTCTAATTATTTTGAACAAGCTTCCCATTGTGTGAGTTTGTATGGTAGGGGAAATCCTGCAGCCTTGGAGGCCTCTCATTTCTCTAGAATTGTGGCTTATCATTTTTGGCAACCTTTAAAAAACTAGGTACCTGATCTAATTTCTCATCAGGGGCTAAAGCTTTATTTTCCTTTTCGCTCTAAGCCCTAGGGTTCTTCAGAAGCTTGGAATCATCCTACCTTCCCACCTTACCAGAGTCTTTTCTATTATTCTCAATATTCACTGCCATCTTGTAAGCCTCCCTCAAATGCTGTGGTTTTTTATCTCTAAGCAGATAACACATCTTAGGATCATAAGCATTAAAAAAGACAACTAGGCATGCATTCTCATTAGGCCTTAGATAAGCAGGGACTTTATACATTGCCTTTTGAAACCTAGCATTGAACTCAATTGCTAGTTCGTTATGCCCTTTAGTTATGTTATTGAAATCATTCGGTCTAAAGCGTGGGTTGGTCTGATCCCCATATTTTTCCCTAAAAAAATGGTAGAAAGAGTCCTTTGAATCAATGTTTGCATCTTTCAAGCTATTTTTCCATACCCTATCATCCTCTATTAGGGACTGTATAAAGTACTTCATGGTGACATCCTCATCCCATAGCTCAAAATCCTCAACAAAGCTTTGGAAAGCTTTCAAGTGGTATTACAAAGGTATATTACCTTGATATCCATATGGGATATAAGGAGGGTTAATTCCTTGTTGTGAATGGGGAGGGTTAACTCCTTGTTTTTGGGGTGGAACATATGGAAGGCTTCCTTGATGATGCATTTGTGGGTGACCTTGTTGATAGGATGACTAAAGAAGGGTGCTCTATGGCACACCTTTCTAGGTAGGACTAAAATGAAGGTTTCCTTGATGATGCATTGGTGGGATACCTTTTTGTTGGGATGAATAAATTAGGGTGCTCTATGGCTCACATTGTTGGGTAGGACTAAAATGAAGGTTACCCTGATGATGCATTGGCGGGACACCTTGTTGTTTTGATGATTGAATTAGGGTGCTCTATGGCACACTCTTCTGAGTAGGACTAAATTTAAGGTTTCCCTGATGATGCATTTGTGGGATACCCTGTTGTTGGGATGATCAAATTAGGGTATTTTGTGGCACACCCTACTAGGTAGGACTAAAATGAAGGTTACCTTGATGATGCGTTGGTGAGACTCCTCGTTGATTTCATTGCTAGTTCAAAAGGGGACCCTGTGGTCCACCTAGTTGAAGGTACTAATTGTTTGGAGGGGGACCTTTTGTTCCACCCTGTTGATGGTACTGATTTTTCTAAGGGGGACCTTGTGTTCCACCTTGTTGATGGTACCGATTGTTTTGGGAAGGGTTGACATTTGATGTATTCTGAGGTATATATTGCCTAGGAGGTGGATTGTTATTTTGAGGTTCATATTGAGATGGACCCCCTTGGTACATTTTTGCCACTACTACTTGTTCAACCTAAGTTCATTTTCTGAACAAGGGGTTCTCTTTGGGTTGATCGTTGTTGTGTGAGAACACATGTGGCATATTTGGCATCTCTGGAGATTGGGTTATTTGTCTCACAACTGAGTTATCCCCTGAGGGAATAATATTGGGGTCTTCAAGAGCTTCTACCTTGAAGTCCATAGGTAATTTAGCATCACTTTGTGCTAACTTGAAAAATAGGAGTTTGGGTCCTTTCTTAACAACCATTCCATTAGTTTGAGGACATTGGGGTTGTTAGAATATTCAAAAATTTCTTCCTCATTTATATCTTCTTCACCACTTACCTCCTCTATAACTACTCTATTTGGATCCTGGTTACTTTGTTACATTATGAAAAGGTTGAGAGAAAGTTTTTTATAGGATCATTGTTCAAACCAAAACAATTCAAAAGCTAGAAATTGAAATAGTCCCATATCCATTATTTACATCCTACCTATTTTAAATCAAAATCAAACAAACCATTAACGTCATTCCTCCACTCAAACATCCATGATATCAATAGTTACTTGGGACTCAGAGATAGTACAAGTAAGCTTTCCTGTAACATATCCTTTGGACAAGGAAGTTGAATATAGACCTTAGTTCTTCAACATTTTAATTTCCAAAAAGTAGTATGATTCCAAAACAACACTCAAACCCTAGGGTCTTGAGCTTCACAAAAACCATCCCATAACACCATCAAACTTTATGACCATCTAGTGACCAACTACCCCAGTTAAATAACTAGATCTTGTAGCACCGATCCTTCAACCTGGTCACACATATATTGAAGGTGAATGAACTAACATCATAAGAAGCTTGAGAACTTTTATTTTCTAGAAGAATGAAACACCCTGCCAGTTTCTCACCGCATCAATTGTCCTAGATGAAGAGGAAGAAAAAGATGACATAGCAACAAAGAGACCCATATTACCACCACCTATTTGGCAATAAATATCCCCTTCATGATCTCACGTAAGGTCAAGATCCCTAAGGTAAAGTCCACAAGTCATCATTTCAAACTTAGGTATCTTAGTCCAAAAAATCTCAAGAAACACCTTTGGACACTTCACAAAACTAGAACTAGGTTGGTATACAACTTCTACAAATATTCTTCCAAGAACAATCTGAACTTATATTCCTACTACTACTGTCAAAATCTTATTATGTTCCAATAGTTCCAATATCTCACATAATCCATAGGAAAACATCGGGTCTTTAGAATTTGATTCACCTAGAGAGTTCAAACATTACACCACTCTCCCACAAGGGACCCAAGTTGTTTATGACAACCACAAGATCACAACATAGGAAGAAAATGGAAGCAAACAACAACAACACCAACATCCCACCATCAAAAACCATGAATGATAGAATTGGCCCATGAGGATATAAACCAAGTGAAATTTTGATAGGGTATTGAATATCAAAATATCCCCAAAACATGTCGATCTATTACCCAAACTACTCTTATCAAGGGTCACAAAATTAAGGGTTTCAAAACCCCCATCAAGGAATAAGTCTAGAACATCAAATTGACCTAAATAAAATTGAGAGAGATCTTGAGTAAGTTAAACAAAGATGAAATCCAATGTATCACCAATGCCATGTGCAAAGTCAGAACATTACATATCAACGTCTTGACAATCCTTAAACACCTCAATATCCATATCAACAAAACTTACAATATTTGTAATATCCAAAAGTTTGCAACACCAAGGTATACCTCAAGTGAAATATCAAAATATACCTCAAACACAGAATCAAGGAATATTACAAAATCAAGAGCAAAATAATCAAGAAAATCCATAAAGGAAATATTACCAACTAGTAAGGAAATTCAACCCTTTGGGAGAGACTTTAGAGGTAATCATGCACAAACTAGTACAATAGGATTTATCAAAATCAATGATAGTCCAACTTATGTTGAACCAAACTTTAAACTCCCTTGGTATAACTAGTACGAATAATGTGAGTTCCACAAAATCAAGGGTCACCCAACGAATATATGTGCTACACTCAAAAAAATAATCCAAGACCTCATTGATGAGGGAGAAATAGCTATTAAAAATGATGTTCAAGAACCATCTACCAAAGACAACAATGATAATGTATCAACCTCAAAATTTGAAAGAAAAAATCAAGAGCTATCTACCATCGATCACATTGACAATGTTTTTACATCATCTAGTGAGCAAGAGGACATACATCAAGAATTTAATCCCAAGAACGATCAAAAGAAATCACCCAGTTCTAGCAATGACCCAGTCCAAGATATATTGACATCATCCAATCTCATGGAAATACATATTGATGATCAAGAGACTCTTGATCCAACACTTATACCCAATGTAGAAGATCTAAGCCAAGAGTCATTACCCATATGCCCACATTTTGAGGAAAGCCAAGGATCTTTTACAAGCAATCCCTTCTTTGAGATTGATCCATGTCGAGAATGTGATCTAAAGCATGTCAAAGATAATACCACACAAAATCAAGATCAATAAACCTTACCATAAAAATAATACAATGACTTGGTAGATATATTCCAAGACATCCCATGTTTTCTAAAAGAAGATGAAATCCATATATTGAGCACACATACATCTACCCATGAGATGATTACTCCTAATGGACATGTAGATGATCTTCATCCAAGACAAGAGTATCATACTCTTGACATCATTGCCAAAGAACAAGAGTCTCGTAACTTTAACATCTATATACAAATCAAGACATAGAAGAAGCTAGAGACATGTCAAAAATGGATCATGAAGAAGACTTATACATCAGTTGTGAATCAGAAACATCCTATGGAGACATATCAAAAATGGATTGTAAAGAAGAATTATATATAAGTTGTGAATCATAAGCATCCTATGAAGACATATCAAAAATGAATCATGAGGAAATATTTTATGTGGATAGTAAATCAAAAACACCTCTTGAAGAAGCATTAAAATATGATATTTTACAAGATCGGGTCGAAGATATCAATCAAGAAGGTATCCCACATTTGAAGGATCCTATCAGTGAAGAAGCTACCACATTTAAAGATCCACAATAGAGGAAAGAAATATTAGCACCTTGTTTCCAAGGTGAGACATATCCCATTGCAAATAAACTCTCTCAACTGATTCAGTATCAAGACAGAGGATTAGGCCTATATGAACAGGGTAGATTCTTGCATTACATAAAGTTGCCCCCAATATTATAGGGGTATCACTGATATGTTTAGATTCCTTTGAATAACCAAGACCTTGATGCTTAGGATTTCCAATAATCTGCACTGGTTCTAGGATACCCTGTTCATGCAGGCCTAATCCTCTGTCTTGATACTGAATCCGTTGAGAGAGTTTATTTGCAATGGGACATGTCTCACCTTGGAAACAAGGTGCTAATATTTCTTTGCTCTAATGTGGATCTTTAAATGTGGTAGCTTCTTTATTGATAGGATTCTTCAAATGCAGGATACCTTCTTGATTGATATCTTTGGCATGATCTTGTAAACTATCATATATTAATGCTTCTTCAAGAGGTGTTTCTGATTTACTATCCACACAAAAGTTTTCCTCATGATTCATTTTTGATATGTCTTCATAGGATGTTTATGATTTACAACTTATCTATAAGTCTTCTCTATGATCCATTTTTGATGTCTCCACATGATTTTTCTGATTCACAACTTATGTATGAGTCTTCTCCATGATCCCTTTCTAATATGTATCTAGCTTTTGCTATGTCTTGATCTTGTATATAGATGTTAAAAGTATGAGACTCTTGTTCTTTGGTAATGTTATCAAGAGTATGAGACTCTTGTCTTGGATGAAGATCATCTACATGTCCATTAGGAGTAAGCATCTCATGGGTAGATGTATGTGTGCTCGGTATATGGATTTTTTCTTATTTTGGAAAACATGGGATGCCTTGGAAGATATCTACCAAGTCATTGTAGTATTTTGATGGTAAGGTTTCTTGATCTTTATTTTTTGTGGTATTATCTTTGACATGAATTAGATTACATTCTTGACATGGATCAATCTCAAAGAAGGGATTCCTTGTAAAGGATCCTTGGTTTTCCTCAAAATGTGGACATATGGGTAATGACTTTTGGCTTAGATCTTTTGCATTGGGTATAAGTGTTGGATCAAGAGTCTCTTGATCATCAATATGTTCTGCCATGAGGTTGGATGATGTTAATATATCTTGGACTGGGTCATTTCTAGACTTGGGTGATTGATTTTGATCATTCTTGGGATTAAATTCTTGACGTAGTCCTCTTGCTAACTGGATGATGTAGAAACAATAGATAGCTCTTGATCATTTCTTTCAACTTTTGAGGTTGATACAATATCATTGTTTTCTTTGGTAGATGGCCCTTGAATGTCATTTTTAATAGTTATTTCTCCCCAATCGATGAGGTCTTGGATGAGGTTTTTGAGTGTAGCACATTTGTTCATTGGGTGAGCCTTGATTTTTTGGAACTCACATCATTCTTATTGGTTATACCAAGGGATTTTAAAGCTTGGTTCACCATAAGTTAGACTGTCGTTGATTTTGATAAGGTCTTGTTGTACTAGTTCATGCATGATTACCTCTAAGATCTCTCCCAAAGGGGTGAATTTCCTTACTGGTTGGTAATCTTTCCTCTATGGCTTTTCTTGATTGTTTTGCTCTTGATTTTGCAAAATTCCTTGATTCTGTGTTTGAGGTATATTTTGATATTGCACTTGAGGTATACCTTGGTGTTGCAAAACTTCTGGATACTACAAATATTGGAAGTGTTTTTGATGTGGATATTGAGGTGTTTGAGGATTGTGAAGATGTTGATATGTAATGTTCTAACTTTGCACATGGCATTGGTGATACATCGGTTTTCATCTTTATTTAACTTCCTCAAGATCTCTCTCAATTTTATTTAGGGTGATTTGATGTTTTGGACTTATTCCTTGATGGGGGTTTTGAAACCCTTAATATCGTTGCCCTACTTGATGTTGTGACCCTTGATAAGAGTAATTTGGGTAATAGATCAACATGTTTTGGGGATGTTTTTATATTCAATACCATATCAAAAGGTTGCTTGGTTTATATCCTCATGGGCCAACTCTGTCATTTGTGGTGTTTGCTGGTGGGATGTTGGTGTTGTTCTTGCTTGTTTCCATTTTCTTCCTATGTTGTGATGTCATGGTTGTCATAAAAAACTAGGGTCCCTTGTGGGCGAGAGGCATAATGCTTGAACTCTCTAGGTGACTCAAATCCTAAAGACCCAATGTTGTCCTACGGATTATGCGAGATATTGGAACTATTGGAACATACTAGGATTTTGACAATAGTAGAAGGAATACAAGTTCAGATTGTTCCTAGAAGCCTATTTGTAAAAGTTGTATACCAACCTAGTTCTAGTTTCGTGAAGTGTCCAAAGGTGTTTCTTGAATTTTTTTTGGACTAAGATGCCTACGTCTAAAATGACTCGATCTGTGGACTTTACCTTAGGGATCTTGACTTTGCGTGAGATCATGAAGGGGATATTTATTGCCACGTAGGTGGTGGTAATATGGGTCCTTTTGTTGCTATGTTGGATTTTTATTCCTCTTTGTCTAGAATAATTGATGTGGTGAGAAACTGGTGGGGTGTTTTGTTCTTCTAGTAAATGAAAGTTGTCAAGTTGCTTATGATGTTAGTTTGTTCACCTTTGATATATGTGAGACTAGGTTGAACGATTGGTGCTACAAGATCTGGTTGTTGAACTGGAGTAGTTTGTCATTGGATGGTCATAAAGTTTGATGGTGTTATGGGATGGTTGTTGTGAAGCTCAATACACTAGGGTTTTAGTGTTGTTTTGGAATGATACTACTTTTTGGAAATCAAAACGTTGAAGAACAAAGGTCTATATTCCACTTCCTTATCTAGAGGATATGTTGTGGGAAAGATTTCTTGTACTATCTGTGAGTCCCAAGTAATTGTTGATATCATGGATGTCTGAGTGGAGGAATGACCTTAATGGTTTGTTTGATTTTGATTTGAAATAGGTAGGATGGAAATAATGGATGTGGGACTATCTGACTTTCTAGATTTTGAATTGTTTTGGTTTGAACAATGATCCTATAAACAACTTTCTCTCAACCTTTTCTTTGTGTTTGAAGTATGGCAAGTGATAAGATAACACTTGGAATGACTCAGAAAGCATGTACTTATGTGACCTTTATGTCTATAACTTAGGTTGTGAAATAACAACACCCAAGCCATAGTTCCAAAATGTTTACTTTGATTAATGTACCCTAAAATCAAAGCCAGAATGTTCAGAAACCTTTAAGGAAAGATCCTTTCAAAGGGGTGAAAAAACAAGGATTCTTTCACAAGTATGGACTAAATCAAAGGGTTTGTGGTTCAACTATCTTGTTCATTATTTTTTTTGAATTTCTTCTTTTTCTTTAAATCAAAGTCAAAATTTTATTTCAAATTATTTTGAATGTAATGGGCCAAGCTTAACATAAACTAGTAATTACAACCTTAGGGGATAGACACCATTCTCTAAGGTAGGCTTGCCTCATGCTCTAAAGAGATGATTTTACATGCAACTTATGGCACAGGCCTGTAGTCGAACATGGAAAGTAACTTCTTAGAAGTAAATTTTGATGCACCACTTTGAGAGAATGTTTTTGGATAATAGGGTGGCCTCTAAAACAATTTAGTTCTTAGTAGTAACTGCAAACATGAAAATATAACACTCACCCACTAGCCACTTAAGGATCTTTGACCGTTCTCATTCCACTTGAGGCACGATATTAGGTGCAGTCTATTGTTAGCACATCTTGAAGCTACTATGTTATGATTTCACAACCTTTAATATAGCCCACTAGTAAACATGCTTTGAGAGCTTGTAATGAGTTCTCCAGCATGGGATGTATCTCAAGGCAAGCCCCCTCTTTAAGGTAAACTTAAAAATAAAGTGCAATGCTTAAAAATGTTCTTTCGCTCACCCAGGATTGCCAAAAGGTGTGAGGGGAGAAGATAAAAAAAATTAACTTTTCCAATTAATGAATGCACAGTGAAAAATCCATAGAAAATTGATTCATTTTAAACACCTCAAGTGGTGTTATCCCCATAAATATGTGAATAACATAAACAAATTTTTATTTTTACTTGCACCAATAAGAAGTATTCAGGATATCATTCAAACATCACAATGGTGCAATATAAAAGAAATAAATTGTTCATTTTAAGCTCCAAATTTGGGCGTTTCTAAGAAAATAGTCCTTGTCTCTTATTGGTGAACAAATGAAAATCGTGCGTGCATCAAAAAATGGAAACCATTTTTGTGCTCTTTTTATGCGCCAAATTTAAAGTTCCTAAGTTAAGAAACATGAAATTGGTTCATTTTTAGATTCCCAAATTGAAGTGTTTTTTTCTTTTTGTTCTTTTTAAGAGCGCCAGATTTAGATTCCTAATTTGAGAAAATAGGAAATTGGTTCATTTTTAAAACACTAAGTCAAAAGTGAGTTTTTGCTTGTTCATTTTAGAGCACCAAATTGAGATTCCTCAGCTAATTAAATATAAATAAAAAATTGGTACCAATCGTCTTCCCTACAAAAAAACATGTTAATGTTACTTGAATCCTGCATCAAATCTATCAATACCTGTTTACACATCCAAAAACAAACAAAATTTAGTGAAAAATCCTATTACAATAGTGCAAGATGCTTGCACTTTTCTGTCAGAACAACTGCTAAAAAAAAAAAGATGCAAACACATAGAAAAATACAACTGCTTAGTTCCAAGAACCGATGCTCAAACCAGACAACAAAAGCTAGCTCTGTCAAAAAAAAAGTGCACAGGTTTTAGACAAAAGCGTCATTCCCATGACAATAACGCAGTTCTTAGACAATAGTGCATTTTTCTTGATAGAAAATAGCATAAGTTTTAGACAATAGCTCAGTTTTCTTGACAATCAAGTGCACATTTTTTCTGGGCAATCGCATGAAAGCTTTGTCAAATGCGTTTCAAGGACTTGCAACTTCAAAAATTACTCAAACAAATGTTAGAGGAGGGGAATTGTGTCCCATCGAGAGTGCCAGAATGTGTGAGGGGGAGAACGTTAGACTGGAAGACAGATCAAAACATGCTAATCTAAGAATCTAAAATAAGATTAACATATTAATCTAAGATCTAAACCTACACATACGAAATGAAACTAAGCTAAGCTATTCTAACATGCATAAATGAATTATTATAAATAACAAAGTCTTACCATCCTATAGTGGAGTTTATTCACTTGATGTTGGGTTGTTCTTATCACCACGAAGCCTCCAAAGTTTGTGTGCAAAAGCTTGATGAGTGACTATTGTGTTTGGTTGATCAAAGAAAATGGTGAAGCTATGTCAATAATTTTCTTGACAACACTTTTTTGTTCAATGTATGTTGATTCTTTGATCCTTATTTGTGAGGAAAGAGGTTTGTTATATAGAAAATGGAATTTGAAATGAATGACCAGGATCGTGTTGAAAAATATCCAGATCAACGGTCAAAGTGTGTTGAGAGGAAATAGACATGAGAAAATTGTGCAAAGTTGATTGCACAATTTGGGTGATTGAGAAATATATTGGCCAGTTAGGGATGTGATTAATCAATTAATATATTTAGATTGATCAGTCAAGATCTAGATGGCTTAGTTAGGAATTTTATGGCTTAAGTATAAATGTGATGGCTTAGTTAATAGATTAGATTGTTCAGTTAACAATTTGGATTGATTAGTTAACAAGTTAGATTGCTCAGTCAACAATTATAATTTACTCAATCAAAAAGTGGGTGAGGAATATGAATTAATTGATTTAATTAATTAATTCCTTTTTGGAGTTGAACTTGCAAATCAAGTTTGACTTTTGCAAACAAAGTTGCATTAGTTTGATTTGATTTTTGATAATTGATTTGAATAGTTTGATTTAATTATTCAAATTTTGGAGGGAAAGTATGGTAATTAAATTATTATTTAATAATTTAATCCACTTAGGGTAATAAGGCGATTTAGTGACATAATTAAATAATTGGCGTTATTTAATCAATCAAGATGAAATAAATTGAGATTAAGAATTTATTAAATAAATATAATTTATTTAATTAGTCAAAATAATGAAACGTGAATTAATCAAATAATGTTGTTTTATTTAATCAATACAGGAATTAGGGTTTTGGGGAGTTTATTAAATAAATGAAATTTATTCAATTTTTCTAGAGTGATGAAAAAGTGAATTAATTAAATAATGTTGTATTATTTAATTAATAAAGGAATTAGGGTTTTTGATGTCCTTTTGATGTGGTGCAATGTGGTAATGTTGCGATATGATTCTAAGATGATCTAAGACATTACGGGATGATTATAAGATGTTTTAGGGTGATTCCAAGATATTATGAGATGTTTCGAGAAAAATCAGAGTCATTTCGAGATGTTGCAAGATGATTTCAAGTCATTTTGAGATGTTATAGGATGATTTTGAGTCATTTCAAGATGTTATGGGATGATTATGAGTCATTCTGAGATGTTATAGGATGATTTTGAGTCATTTTGAGATGTTACGAGATGATTTTGAGTCATTTTGAGATGTTATAGGATGATTTTGAGTCATTCTGAGATGTTACGATATGATTCTGAGTCATTCCAAGATGTTACAGGATGATTCCAAGTCATTCTAAGATGTTATGGGATGATTTTGTGTCATTCTGAGATGTTACGGGATGAATTCGAGTCATTCTGAGATGTTACAGGATGATTCCAAGTCATTATGAGATGTTACGAGATGTTGTTTCATGTTGTTTAGGGTGTGTGATAGGTGTCAAGTCAATTTTACATGTCTACAGATTGATCATTTTGACAATTCACATCCTTGTTGTGAATTGCATAGAGATGACGTGGACGGTTAAATCAAAAGCAACTTATCGAAGTGAATGACATTTATTGGCATGACTCAAATATGAATCAACTCAATATGGTAATGTGCTAAAGATAAAGATCGATGACACTCATTTTAAAGGAAGATTCATTTGATGGTTTTGTTTCAAAGGGTGATGACGAATTGAGAACCTTGGATCATGGAATGAAGTGATTAGATCAACGATTAGAATTTCAAGATGGTGTTTCAAACAGTTTAGTCTGTGAAAGAAGATTTTGACTAGCAGGTGACCAGAATAATGTAATCAATTGATATATTTTCCCCAACAATAGACTTAATTGGTGATTTGAGAGGAAAAATGGTGGCATAGAGCGATAAGCATACAAAGATTGGTTTCAAATATTATGCATAGAAGAATACATTAAATGTGAATCCAATTTTATGGATTAAAGATCACCAATCTTAGAAGACTTTTAGAGACAAAATTTAATGAAGGTGAGGCTTGATGGAGTGTATGCTTCCTGATGAAGATATAACGAAAACCCTAATTGTTGCTTTAAGTCATATTCTATCAAGTGTGCACAAAAAATGTATAGTCGACTAGTTAGTGAAATATGTGACAAGGATGAGAAATAATCAGAATTGTGAGAAACAAGAGTGGGAGAGCAGTTGAGTGAAGAGAACACATATGTAGAAGAAGAATTCACTATGTGTGAACAAGCTGAACCAAAAAAAAATCAGAAATTCTAATCTAGTTTTGTGCTTTTTGTTTGAGTTTTGCTCATTCAATCTAGTGTATTATAGAAAAGGGAATATTTTAATGATCAGGCCATAGAAGCAAATTGAGAAGAGTGTAGGACAATAAGTAAGGTGGAGAAAAAGGGTAGAGAGAGGAAAATACAGAGGATGAGTTTCTGAGATTACAACATCAGCAACAAAGATTAGGTATAGAACATAATGATTCATGATTAGGTTATGTTAGAACCAATCTAATACATAAATGAGTTTGGAAATGTTGTAAAATGTGGTTGCCTCATATATGTTGATTAGGTGCTATGTGTAGGGTGTTGGTGTATCCTTGAAATGTGACTTCAAAATTGGGGATTTGGTGCTTCCTTGGGTTGGTGCCCTAAACTTTGTAACAAAGGCTCTATTTGTGAGGCTGTATTAGGACAACCAATCCTAGCAGCTATTCTCACTGTGGTTTTCCCTAATCTTGGGTTTTCCATGTATATTTGGTGTCATGTGATGAATGTCTGTGTGTATCATTTTGTAATTACACAAGTCTTTATCTACACATTAAGATTTTAATGAATAAATCTACTCTAAATGCTAAATGGTAAAATTTGAAATCTATTGATTCACCCCTCCCTCAATAGCACATTTTGTTTCCAAAATTGGTATTAGAGCACCAGGTTCCCTAAGTGAAGCTTAATCAGCTTAGGTAGATTTTGGTAGTGTGAACACAATGAAAAATTAGGAAGGCTCAAGCAATCCACCTCACTTTGATGGAACTAACTATCCTAAGTGGAGTTCATTAATGAAGGGATATTTGGAATCTCTAGGATTGGATGTTTGGACGTTAGTCAAAACCAAATATATTCTCCCTACCACTCTTCCCACTGATGTTGCACAAAAGAAGGACTATGAGAACAATGAAAGGCATGGTTTTCCATTATGAATAATCTATCAGATTCTATGCATGACAAGGTTATGCATTGTAAAACTATGTATGATGTTTGGGAAAAATTGAAAAACATCTATGAAGGAGATAGCAAGGTAAAGCTGGCAAAATTTTAAGTGTTGAGAGAAAAATTTGAAGGCCTAAAGATGTTTGAATAAGAAAAGATCACATATTATCTTCTAAGGGTTGATGATGTAGTAAATTCTATCAAAGGATTTGTAGAAGTAAAAGAAGACATTGTTGTGTTGAAAGTGCCAAGGTCTATGAAAAATAAATATGATCCTAAGATATTTGCAATTTAAGAAGGAAGAGAAGTGGATAAGATTACTCTTGATGAGTTGCATGGCATATTTATGACATATGAGATGAGAATGGGAGATGTTGAGCCATCAAGGATTAAGAAGAGAAGTTGCTTTCAAGGTTGAAAGGAGGGAAAATGATAGTGCTGATAAGAAAAATAAAGTTGTTGGCACTACATCAAACCATGAAGAGGTTGATGAAGAAGAGAAAAAATTCATAAGAAAATTGAGGAGAAGATTTGACAAGTATAAAGGAAATTTTCCCTTTAAATGCTTTAACTATGGTAGAATAGGTCATTTTTCATCTAAGTGCCCTTATGGTGAGGATGATAACATTGAGCAAGTAGGAGATACTAAAAAGAAGAAGCCTTATTATTCTAAATGGAGGAGATTTGGAAAGAAAAAGAAGAGAATGTGTATTCAGGAAGAAAGTAAATCATCTTATATCAGTGTCTATTCAGATGATGAACAAGATCACTCTCTTGTAATGGAGGAAGAAGAATAATTCATTTTTATGGAAAAGGACTCCAAGGTGCAGATGGATGAACAAGCCAAGGACTCTCATGAAGAAGTGGAGGTAGATGTGTATATTGAGGGAGAGTTGATTAGTGCTCTTGAAGACCTTGATGAGGAATCCAACCAGTTGGTAGTAAGCTTGAAACTTCAAGTAGAGGAATCCAAAAGAATAAATAATGAGGTCCAAGCTAGAATCTGAAGTGGACAGATGTTTGAAGCTTGAGGCAAAAATAGTTTCTTTAAGAAAAAAAATGGAGAGAGAAAATGAGCAGATCAATAAGGGTCTAAAACTAAAAGGTGGTTTAGACATTCTGAATGAGTTGATAAGTACACAAAAACTGGCGAATAAAGAAAAATCTAGCCCAGGATTGGAGAAAGGAAAGAGCTCATTTGTAGATGCCTCTACAAAGCTCTACAAAAGATTTAGGGCTGAAGAAAATACAATTTGTAAGGATGAAAAATATGATATCAAGGATGTCCCTATAGATGAAAAGAAGTATATTGTAGCAAAAAAATCTGAGGAAGACAAGAAGTTGATTAAAGACATCAAAGACAACAAGATTATCCTTGCTTAGCCAAATAAGTAGCATAACAAAAAAATGATAGATAATGAAGGATTCACAAGAGTGCACAATCAAAGGAATCCAAGGCCAAGAAGATCTTCTCTTTCAGATCAAGGGAAGAACATGACCAGGTAATCATCATACTTCTATGGGTATTGCTATACATGTAATCATTTTGGTCATAGGGCTAGAGAGTGTAGATTCATTCCAAGGAGGAATACAAAATTTTTAAGAAAGAATCCATTTTCTCCCTTGGTTGATATGAATATAGTATGCTATAACTACAACAATTTTGGTCACATAGCTACAAAGTGTAGAAAAAATTTAACAAGGCTAAATGTTTAGTCTAAAAAGAAGATGGACTCACCCCCAAAGGAGGGGAAGGAAACCAAAGATTTTGAGATAAAGGAGAAGAATACTAAAAAGAAACATAACAAGGTGTGGAAGGAGAAAGGGAAAAGTTCCACTCAATCGATTATTACTCAAACAACATTACATGCAAAGAAACAAAATGTGTGGGTTATTGACAGTGGCTGCTCCAAGCATATGACTGGAGATAAGAGAAAATTCATTAAACTCAAGAAGTGTAAGGAAGGTTTAGTAAGCCTAGGTGATAATATTTCTATCAAAATGTGGTAAAGGGATCCCGAGCTTGGATGGAAAGAATAAGACAAAGGATGTCCTCTATGTTGAGGGTTTGAAACATAACCTTCTTAGTGTCACCTAAATGTGTGAAAATGGTTACAAAATTGTATTTAACTTTGAAGGTTGCAAGATAAGGAAAAAAGGAAAGAAAATTGCACAAGGGATAAGGATTGATAGAACCTCTACAATCTTTGAGAAGTAAAAGGCCACAATTGTTTAATCAACCAAGCAAATGAGATTTAGATGTGGCATAGAATATTAGGGCATGTGAACTTTAATAATTTGGTAAAGATAAGTTCAAAAGGATTGGTTAGAAATATGCCCAAGATAGCAAAGCCTAAAAATATAATATGCAAAGGATGTCAACAAGGGAAGCAAATGAGGTTTAAGTTCCCAAGAAAGGACTATTCAACCACAAAAAGTTTGGAAATAGTTCATACTGATTTGTGTGGACCCATGAGAACAAGAGGACTGCAAGGTGAAAAATAATTTATGCTGCTAATTGATGATTACACTAGAATGTCATGGGTAACATTTCTAAAGGAGAAGGTTGAAGCATTTGAGAAGTTTAAGAGTTTTAGGAAGCTGATAAAAAAGGAGATCAAAAGAAAAATTAATTGTTTAAGATCAAACAGAGGAGAATTTACATCAAGTGAATTCAAAAAATGAAAGTCATGGAACTAAGAAATAGTATTCAACACTAAGAACACCACAACAAAATGGTGTTGTAGAAACAAGAAACAAGATTGTGAAGGAGATGGCAAGAGCCATGTTAAATCAGGTAAATTTGGTAGACATATTTTGGAAGGAAGTAGTTCATACTGTTGTTTATATTCAAAAAAGAGCAATGCTAAGAGAAAGCATTGGCAAAAATCCATATGAATTATGGTATGGCAAGCCTACATCAGTCAAGTACTTTAGGGTGTTCAACAACAAATTATATATAAAAAGAGAAGATGAAGACTTGGGGAGATTTGAGTCAATATATGATGAAGGTATATTTGTAGGATATTTCTCTTAGAGAAAAGCTTACAAGTGTTACAACAAGAAGTTGCACAATATTGTGGAAAGAATCAATGTCAAAATTGATGAAGATGTAAATCAGTGTAAGCCTAACAGAAATATCCTTGAGGATGAGTGAGAAGATGATAATGTAGGTCTAATAGTTGAAAAAGAGGAATAAGAAGAAGAGGAGGAGGAGGATATTGAATGTGCCCCTACAAAATATGTGCAAAAGGATCATCCTACCAAACAAATAATTGGTGACAAGAATGAGGGTATTCAGACAAGGAGAAGACTTAAACGGGGCAAGGAACAAGTGAATTTTTCTCTCCTATCTCAGATCAAACCTAAGATCTTTAATGAAGCCAAAAAATATGAAAGTTGGATAAAATCCATGGAAGAGGAACTCAATCATATCGAAAAGAAAAAAACATGGGAATTGGTTCCTATGTCTCTCAACAAAAATTTCATTGGTAACAAATGAGTATTCATAAATAAGTTTAATGAAGATGGATTTGTGGTTATGAATAAGGCAAGGTTAGTGTGAAAAATATATGCATAAGTTGAAGGTATTGACTTTGAAGAAATATTTGCATCAGTTGCAAGGTTAGAATCCATTAGAATGTTTCTCCCTTTTTCAATTTACAAGGGATTCAAGGTATATCAAATGGATGTTAAATCACCATTTCTAAATGGAAACCTTAAAGAGGAAGTGTACATTGAACAACCAAAAGGTTTTCAGCTTTCAAAAGAATAATGTTACATTAAAGATTGAGGAAGGAATTATATGGTCTAAAACAAGCACCTAGAGCATGGTATTCTAGGCTAGACCAGTATTTGCAACAACAAGGTTTCAAAAAGGGGTATGCAGAAAATAATTCATATTTTAAATTAGAAGGTGAGCACATGATAGTTGTTGTTATTTATGTAGATGATATATTTTTTGGAGGTAGAAATGATAAAATGTGTCAAATATTTACTACACATATGCAAGATGAATTTGAAATGTCTATGTTAGGAGAGTTATCTTTCTTCCTTGGTTTAAAAATTGTGCAAATTGATAATGTGATATTCATATCTCAAAATAAGTATGTTAAGGAAATGCTCAAGAAGTTTGGCATGTAAGATAGTAGACCAATTAGTACCCCCATGATAATTGGCTATAAATTGAGTAAGTCAGATGGGTCACTTGAAGCAATTCAGAATCTGTATAGTTCTATGATAGGAAGCTTTCTATACTTAACTACGTCACGACTAGACATTATGCAAGCTATGCACATGGATGAAAGATTTTAGGATGCACCAAAAGAGTCTCATGTTAATGCCATAAAGCAGATCTTCAGATACATTAAAGAAACTATTGATTATGGACTATGGTATCCCAGAAGAAAATATTTTACCTTGATTGGATATACTATTTTTGATTGGGCTAGAAGTGTAGATGATAGGGAAAGCACTAGTGGAGGGGCTTTCTTTATAGGGAATAGATTGGTATCATGGATGAGTAAGAAACAATATTTTGTTACTCTTTCTACAATGGAGCAGAATATGTTGTAGTAGTTGCATGTTGTACTCAGGTATTATGGACTAAGCATACCTTAAAATACATCAAAGTGGAGTACAAAGAGCCTATTACCATTATTTATAATTCAAGTGTTATCAACATCTCAAAGAATCTAGTGATGCATTCCAGAACCAAACATATATCAATTAAATATCATTTCATCAAAGAAAAGTTTGCAGACAAGGAAGTTAGCATGGAGTATGTCCCTACAAAGGAACAAGTGTTTGATAGATTCACCAAACCTCTACCCACAGAGAAGTTTGAATACTTGAGGAAGAAGTTGGGAGTAATCTCTTCCACATCATATCACTAAGTATTATTAATTCAACATACATCTAGGGGGAACTTCATTGATTATTTCTTGCACCCTGGACAAGGATAGCATGATCAAGTCAGGTAACTCCTATTTTACAAATTTCTAATGACTTGATGGTTGTGCATTTTAGAATCCACTCTTTCTCTTTGTATTTTTTGTCAAAAGGGGAGTGTATCCTCAAGGAAAGTGTATGCATTTTAACCCTTTTTCCATTGATGTCAAAGGGGGAGATATGATGCAAATTCTCAAAATAGGAGCATGCTGAGTAGAGAGTAGATGTGTATCATAGGGGGAGTTATTGTGTGAATAATCTAATTTGTATAGAGCTTCAGTGTCATACTTTGTATGAGCATTTAGATTTTTTCCATCAATGACAAAGGGGGAGATTGATGGCATATTGGAATACTATTGTCATTGATATCAAAAGGTGAGAACTCTTATGAAATTGAAGTCAAATATGTGATGGCTCTTTGAGAGATTTTTAGAAATGTGCCTTGCATATTTAGAAGTTGAAAGATACACTTAGAATGAATTATTTCTACTCCTAGGTGATGCTAGGGTTTATCACTTAAGCCCTATTGTTGTTGTAGTCATGGTGATTTGATAGAATTCTAGTTTGTCACTGACTTGTGTTTGGTGGTTGCATGTAACTTAAGTGATAACTTAAGCCTATTCTATTCGTTTGATGACCAAACCCATGTGTCTAGTCTTTTGATTAATGGTGTTTGTGTATTGGCTTCGGGGTGATGGTCAAATGTCAACAGGGGTTAAGTAGGATTCCCTTTGATGTAGTGATGTGTGGTTGTCAAGGTTCAAGGATCACATTGAGAAGACATTGTATGTTCGGCATGACAATTTTATTGGTCCCTTCAATGTGGTGATCTCTCACTTCACATCCTTGTTGTGAAGAAATCAGAGCGATAGCTTTCTTTTAGAGAGAGTAGTCTTTGTGTTTCTTTAACTTGGCGATGATGGTTTGATCAATGGAGGAAATCTAGCCTTAGAAATTTGGTAGCTGCAAGCAAGAAGATTGAATGGTGCATGAAATCAATGGGTCCTGGTGATGACATCTTATATGAACATATGACGAGGATTGATGACATGTCGTGATGATGTTGAAGAGATGAGAGGACATATGAAGAATTATGGAGCTATTGATAAGATAATGCTAAATCAATGAGAAGCATTTTGGTGTCTCCTCGACATGTCAATGGCTCCTCATTGGAGTGATTGATAGAGTTCAAAGAGACACTTGGCCTGGTCCCTTTGATATTTCATTGGGGACCTCATCTGAGAGAAAGGAGAATCTCGGTGGGATATTCTTGGATGTCACTTTGTGTAACATGTCAACCGTTCCCTAAAGTAAATTTTCTTAATTTTTTCTTTATTGAGAACAAATGAACATAGATTCCATAAAAATGAACAATAATGATTCCATTATAATATAATAAATTCATGATTACAATATCTCCAAGAATGTGTACAAAGTACATACATAGCTCAACCGATCTTCAAATAATAGATATAGATAGTCTAGGAACCTCCTTTCAAATATTTGGTCTTCTTGTCACTTGTTGAGGAGGAGAACCACCACTCAAGGGATTTTCCTCTAACCACGAACTCATATGCAGTCCCCCACACATCTATCATTCGATAGATGGACCTACCCTTCAACGAAGAGATTGGTGGAGTAACCTCTTAATGGCAACCAGCTAATCTTAGTGCTATGTCCTACATGACTAGAACTTGTAAACCCACAATCTAGAACTAGCATGCAAATAGATGGATCATAGTGAATTGATAGTGGAGCCAAAGGTAATCACACTACTTTGGCCAAAGTGTTCTCACCTAGTACTTTGAGTGATAGTTATCCTACTCACTATAAGAGAGGGGGACCAACCACATCAAGGCCTTAGGCCATGGAGAGTTGAGAGTGGAAAGCTTCCCTAACTTACTTCACTTTAAAGGGATGCTACAAAACAAGGGATGAGAATGATGAGGACTATAAGGTCCTTCTACTACTCTTCAATCCTGAAATCCAAGTTGGGGCTAGGTGAGCTAGTTCTTGGGTTTAATATTGCACATGAGACAACTCTCTTCCCGAGGATGAAAGTGCAGTTCTGGAATGACAGTGTGGTGCACTAACGTCTCTTAGGTGCACTAGCATTCATATGACTAGAGGAAAAAAAAGGAAATATGAACCTCTAGAAAATGAGTTGATGACCTAGATAATTACTCCTAAATGAACAAAATAGATCTATGAAATATGACAAGTATAAGCGAAGATGATAAAGTAAATATATGAGAGCTCTAGTAATGAAGATAATCTCACCAAGGTGGTAGTTCGCCAGCTAGCTCTAAAAGTACGTCCACCTACACATAAGAAAGATGGACAAATTGTTGGGGCTATATAGGGGTCTGCCTTAGTCAGATCCCCGTTTTGGTGTTTCCACCTCCATGAACATCCAAATAGAAATGAGAGAGAAATATGTGATAAAGAAGTAAAGAAAGAAGGAATTCAAATAATACTACAAAATAGTAAAGAGCTACTCAACCAAATCACAAAGGAGAGGAGTGAAATGTTACCATCTCCACCAAAATCTCACTAGCCAATGGAGGAGAAAGAAGGCTTGAAATAGTCACCATAGCCTTGACTGTGATAAAGGGATGTCTCACAAGACCTTAAGCCCATGCTACAATGGATTTCTTTTCACTTTCTTTGCATAGTTGATGGAATGTTGTTGTTGCAATGGAGTGTTGAAGTGCTACTTGAGAGTGAAGAAAGTGCAATAGCTTGTGAAGAGATTGAGATTGCTAAGAGTGCTTGAAGAGATGAACTAGAATAAGCATGAATGAAATTGAATGAGAATGAGGAATAATATACCATTTTCGAGGTTGATTGGTGGAAGAGGGGCATTAAAAATCAAACCTAATCGAAAGTGTAACGCCTCTATCGAATTCAGACACAAGATTCCATTAGGGACGTAAGCATGTTGCATGGACGTGTAAGAGAGGGGGACACACCATTGCAAGGCCCCAGGTCATGAAAGGCCAAGAGCGGTAAGGCTGCCATAACTTACCTTGGTTTAAAGGAAGGTTAGGATAGGTGAGATGAGAATGATGAGAACTATCGAGTCCTTCAATCAATTTGCAAACCCGAGAGTTGAAATGAGACTAGGAAAGTTAATCTTCAGAGTCAACTCTACATATCAAGTATCTTTCTATCAGAGGACAAAAGCATGGTTATGGGATGACAGTGCAATGTGCTGGTGTCTCACAAGTGCGCTAGCGTTCGTACAACCAGAAAACCAGAGAGACAAGGTTTAAGCTCTCAAAAAGGGCTAACAGCCTAGTTTAAGAGTTTTGGGATGTGTAGAATAAGACTAAGAAGAGTGAAATGTATAGATGAATGTGATAAAGGAAATAGATTACTGCAAGGGTGACGAAGACGATTTCATACAAAAATCTTCTCGCCAGCTTTCTCCAAGATCTCTCCACCTAAACACAACAAAGAGGGAAAATTTTGGGGGGATGTTTAGGGGTCTACCTCAGTCTGACCCTCATTTTGGTGTTTCCACTTCCATGAATAGCCAATTTTGCAACGACAGAAATAATGATAAAGAAGGGAATACAAGCTATGATAAAAAAAGACACTGCAAAACAATACGTGCATACTCAACCAAGATGATAGAGAAGATAAGAGGAGCTTACCACCTTTGTCCAAAGAGCTCAAGGCTTGTGGAGGAGGAAATGAGAGTAACTCAAGCCTCTACCGCAATGGTGTTTGTCCTATGCTCACACTATCAGAGTGATGGAGTAGTGGATTGCTGCTATGGAGTGTGAAGTGTTGATACAAATATTGAAGTGAATGAATGGAATGGAGAGAGTGCTCAAAAGATCTTGCAAAACTTGAGAATGGATGAGAGAGTGAAGAATATGAATGAAGAAGATGAAAAATGACCATATTTGGGTCGACCAGCCGAAGGTCATTACACTTTGACTTCCAATAGGAAGTGTAACGTCTCTGTAGACTCCAGCCGCAGGAATCTTCCAGGGATGTAATTGTGCTATGTGAACATTTTCATGTCATGCGGGCATCCATGATAGAAATGCCTCCACTCACACACAAAGTAGGCACCACATGGGATGTGAGCAGTGAGCTTAAGTGGAATTAAGCCTCTTCCTTAGGTTTTCTAAAGTGTAAGGGGGTAAAGGGGAGTTTGTGTTAAGGGTGCAAATTTGCTCCTATATATTTTTCCCCCGCTTTAGCAAGCACAAGTACTGATGAGTGCTTCTGTAAAGTAGAGTAGTAAGGAAGTTAACAAAGTAAGAGATGTATACCTAAACTGACGAGGACTTAGATCACGGTCTAGAGAACTTGGAAATGTAGGAAAGGACTACATAGTTTTGCGGAACTATAAAGCTGAAGAATGAAAATGCCTCATAGGCTCACGGTCCTACAAGGGAGGTATCCTTCAAGAACTCTCACATGAAGGAGAGCAAGCAAAGGGGACTCCATAGAGTCAGAGATGGTGACATGTTTACTCATAGATAGAACATGTCAGGAAGTGGCCACATAGGCTAGTGAATAGACAATCACATAGACCATTGCTAATTTTTAAGAATTTCAAAGGGGTCCCTCGGGAACCCTTCAAAAGGAAGGAGGGTCCACTCAAGGGACACACTATTTGAAAAGTGAAGTCTAGTCAGGCTGCCCCCTAGCTAGATGTAAGGATGTGAAGTAGATCTATTCAAGTTGCCCATAGACTAGACATGAAGAAGTAAGACCGGTCTAGTCAGGCTGACCCCGAGCTAGATGCAAGGATGTTCAACTGGTCTAGCCGAGCTTCCCGCGGGCTAGAGACCATAGAATTTTTTTGATAACTTTCGAAGGGATCCCTTGGGAACCCAACGTGAAAGGAAGGGGTCCACTCAAGGGACACATTATTCGAAAGTTGATGTCTTCTTTCTCAAATTGATTCATCATCAAGGAATTTGAAAGGAAGGATATGTGCCCATGCGAGGGGAAGACTAAGACCATTATCGCTTTGGAGGAAGGTTTCCAAGTCCTTTCTTTATGAATCCATGATGAAGGAAACATGTTCCATTAGGGTTTTAAGTTGAGAATGCAATTCTAGAGAAGAAGAGTGCATAGGGTCTTTGAGAAAAGATCCGTTTGGCAACAAATGTATTTTCTAGAGACAAAGTAATGTAGAAGTAACATCGTCACACATGAAAGGTACAACTCAAGCAAAGAAGAGAGAAAGATGGAGAGAAAGGTAAAAGAAAATAGATCACACACAGAGGGCACAGGGGATCTGGTTTCATGGGGTTAGATCTACCTTTATTATATATGTAATAGGTAATTGCGGTGTGAGGCAAAAGATCATCAATCCCCAACTAGATCAGGAAGAATGTATGGAAGACAAAATAAAGAAAAAAAAATTGGGTTAACATGGAAGGAGGCCTAAATACTCCCGATGCTTTGCATCATCCCCAATTTACTAAAAAACAATCACAAACATGGAAGAATGAAGATACATAAAGAGGAAGGTTTACAACACAAAAATCATGCCTGTATCCAAGCACCAACAGGGGTGACAAGGGTCATCCAGGCACATATAGCATGATCATAGGGAAACATGTCACAACACACACACACATCTAATCTAAAGATCAAGAAGAGGGTCTCCCCCTCATACTGGTCAATCAGGAGGTTGTTAACTTCCCACTCTAGATCATTGTAGGAGGAAGGATGATGATCCTATAATGGTGTAAATTTTAAGTGGAGGAGCTTTTGATCCTCCCACAACAAGGGCCAAGGAAGAGGGACCTATGAGGTCTTCGTCGCTCAACTCTTGTGGGTCTAAGGTCAACAACTTCGTGAAGATCACTGACAAGGTCAAAAATTCATCCACCGAGTTAAACATGCATTTAACAAGAGTTCCATGCTTCACTACAGAGGACGAAGGAGTTTTCACCTGAGGTTCATCACTCGGCTCACTGAGAGACTCAGGAGTGGTGAAAAACTTAAGGGAGGCTGAGACTAGTTCCATCACTAAGATAGAACAAGTCAACTCAGGGCCACCTTTCAGAGAAGGTGGGCTCTTCTTACCTCCTCCATTGCTGGAGGGACCATGCTCTACCTTCTTCTTTGTTAGAGGAGGTGAAATCCCCATAGATGAAGGAAGGAGGGTCAAGGGAGAAGAGGAAAGGAACACAATGGATAAAACCAAAGTATTAATGATATCCAGGGGCTTTGGGAAAGGTGAGACATTCTGGATGGAAGTCAGTAGAGGTGGCTCCATAGAAGGAGCGATAAACACCTACACCTTTCCAGGTACATGTGTGCTTGCAAAGGAAGCCGAAAGTGATATAGAGTTAGTTTGGATAGAGATAGGAGGGGGGAGAGAGGAAGACACAGTAGGAGATGCGGTCATCTCCTCCTCTTTCTTCTATAGGGAGTCTTTCTTAAGTAGGATATTCTTTCGTTGATGCTTGCGCTTGCATGCAAGGTGGTTCCTACGAATCTTCAAGCCAGAAGCCAGAGCTTGCAAAGGGATGAAATGTTTTTGCTCAGTGATGGGATTTTCCTCCACAGCTATTTCCAAAAGAAGGACAAACTCCTAGATGGGAGCGGAAGGAGCAGGTTCAAAAATGACAGGAAGAATCGACTCTAGTGCCTCGACAATGGGCCTTTTCCCATTCATTGTTTTAGGAATAGAAATAGTAGGAGGCCGCATAGGCTAAGACAAAGAGGACTCCCCACAAGGGGATTTTTGTCTCCCATACTGAATGGGCCTAGGCTCTGTGGGTAAGATAGGAAGATCAAATGCAGGATGCTTGGCCTTTTACCAAGTGAGCACCATGGTATTCTCTCGCAAGCGCACGACATAAGCAGATGGTACAATGATAGGATGAAAGGAAGCATTGGGCTAAACAACGAAAGAGGAAGAAGGAGGATCTCAAGACCGCTTCTCTTCTTCTCTTATACATGCCTTGGTGGCATCACTATCAACTTTCAAACAAGCTCTATGTGAAACAACATAAGGCAAAGGAGGGTACCTCACTTTTGACCTAGCATTCCCTTTCTTATAGTTTTGATATGTACGAAATATGATGTCCTTCCTAGGTGAGATAGGACCAAGAGATGCAGGCCAAAAGTAATCTAGGGTATATCTACCAAGTGCAACCGGTGATCTATAACCAGTGCCATGGACAACATGTATCGAACCTCCATGAACAAACTTTAGACACTTGTGCACAACCGAGGGAACTACATTCATAGCCACCAGGCAGGGAATGCCTAGCTTCACCCTAAAGAGTTTAGACCTTGGGATGATGTCGAACTTAAGAATCACATATTTAGGTCCAACGAGGATCGATAGGACAATACTCCCTATAGGAGGTACAAAAAGTTTGTTGTGTGTGCAAACGGTACTCTCAAGTGCATCATATCCATCTTTATGTAGGAATTTAATTAGCATGATCTCCTTAGTTATGATATTAACTTGAGATGTCAGATCAATGAGAACACCTGCTACAATATTCCCATTTATCCTTGAAGGAATGTAAAGAGGAGATGGTTCTCTATTGAAGCCCATCAGTAGGTCTTGGGAAGTGAAGGTTATGCTAGTACCACTACTCATAGTCTATGTGGAGGGAATAGTTTGGTTTAAGAAAGAGGCCATCGCACACATCAAACAGTACCTCTACAGAGCCCCCTAAGGTCTACAGGATAGGATAGTGACCCAATCAAGGTTTCGTTGCACAACACTGTCAGAACCTTCTGACTACACCTACTAGGGGTCATAGTTTTGGTTGTAAGGTAGAAGCCTTACAACACTCACACCTAAAACACTCCTAGAACATGAGGAAAGGGACATTCAGTATCACAAAATGAAACCAAAATGGTTCACATCGGGTTCACCAAAAATGTAAGAGAGGGGGACCAACCACTACAAGGCCCCAAGTCACGAAAGGCCAAGAGCAGTAAGGCTTCCCTAACTTACCTTAGTTTAAAGGAAGGTTAGGATATGCGGGATGAGAATGATGAGAAATTTGGGGTCCTTCAATCAATCTGCAAACCCAAGCGTTGAAAGGAGACTAGGCAAGTCGATCTTCAAAGTCAACTTTGCATCTCAAGTATCTTTCTATCAGAGGACAAAAGCATGGTTCTGGGATGACAGTGTGACGCATTGGTGTCTCACATGTGAACTGGCATTTGTATGGATAGAAAACTAAAGAGACGAGGTTTTTGCTCTAAAAAAGGGCTAACAACCTAGTTTAAGAGTTTCAGGATGTGTAGAATAAGACTAAGAAGAGTGAAATGTATAGATGAATGTGATAAAGGAAATAGATTACCACAAGGGTGATGAAGATGATTGTTTACAACAATATTCTCGCCAACTTGCTCCAAGATCTCTCCACTTGCACACAACAAAGAGGGAAAATTTTGGGGGGCTGTTTAGGGGTCTACCTCAGTCATACCCCCATTTTGGTGTTTCCACCTCCACAAGCAACCAAGTTTGCAATGATATAAATAATGATAAAGAAGAGAATATAGGCTACGTAAACAAAAGACACTACAAAATAGTATGTGCCTACTCAACTAAGATGATAGAGAAGATAAGAGGAGCTTACCACCTCCTTCCAAAGCGCTCAAGGATTGTGGAGGAGGAAATGAGAGGAACTAAAGCCTCTGCTACAATGGTGTTTGTCTTGCACTCGCACTATCAGAGTGATGGAGTAGTGGATTGTTGCTATGGAGTGTGAAGTGCTACTACAAAGCTTGAAGTGAATGAATGGAATGACGAGAGTGCTCAAATGATCTTGAAAAACTTGAGAATGGATGAGAGAGTGAAGAATATGAATGAAGAAGATGAAAAACGGCCATATTCGGGTCAGCTAGCCGAAGAGGGGCATTACACTTTGAATTCCAATAGGAAGTGTAACATCTCTATAGAATCCAGCTGTAGGAATATTCTAGGGAAGTAAGTGCACCCCACAGACATCTAAGCATCACACGGGCATCCCAGAAAGAAACGCCTCTACCAACACACAAATTAGGCACCAAGTGGGATGTGAGTAGTGGGCTTAAGTGGAATTAAGCCTCCTCCTTAGGTTTTCTAAAGTGTAAGGGGGTAAAGGGGTGAAAATTTTCTCCTATACAGGATGTTAATGTGCCACACGCATGTTCCCGGCAAATATTCTCCCACCGACACAATAGACAGATTCCAAGTGGAAGGAAAGCAACCAGTTGATGTGGAATTTCATCTTCAGATTTAGTTTTCTAAGGCGAGGATGTGTAAAATGGGAGTTTATGTGAGGTGTGCAAATTATCTCCTATACATTTTTCCCCCATTATAACGAGCATGAATAATGATGAGTGCTTTGGTAAAGTAGATCTAAGAGTTGGTAGGGTTAGAAATGTATACCTGAACCATTGAGGAAGTAGACCGTGATTTGGTGAGCTCGAAAGTGTAGGGAAAAACAAAGGACTCCATAGCCCCACAAAACTATGAAGCTACATAAGGTACACCGAAGGCCCTTGGACCAAAGATGGAAAAATCCCACAGGATGAAAGCACCTTACATGCCTACAAACCTACAAGAAGGGATCCCTCAAGATCTCTCACATGAAGGAAACCTAAAGAAGTAAGCATCTCACACACCCGTAGAATTGCAAGAAGGCAACCCTCAAGATCTCTCACATTAAGGAAGCCTCATGAAGTATGTGCCTTAAAAGTCCACAGACTTGCAAGAAGTTCTCCCTCAAGATCTCTCACATGAAGAAAACCCAAAAATGTAAGTGTCTTATAGGCCTACAAACCTGCAAGGAGGCATCCCCTAAGATCTATCACATGGAGGAAACCCAAAAGAAGGAGACTCCACAGAGTCATATTGGAAAGTAGCTTTATAAGTGCACCTAGAAAGCGACACATTTACCCATAGATAAATAATTTCTTAAAAACAAAGTGGACATGTAGGTAGTCAAGAGGATAGTCACACAGACCATCAACAATTTATAAATCTTTCAAAGGGGTCCCTCGGGAACCCAGTGTGAAGAGGGGTCCACTTAAGGGACACATTGTTTGAAAGTGTAAGAAAGATGTTCTTTCTCAAATCGATTCATCACCAAGGAATCCTTTCGAAATATGTTCACTTCGTCAAGGAATTTGAAAGGAAGAAAGTGCCTACTCATGAGGGGAAGGTAAAAGTTGCTTCCACCTCAGAGGAAAGTTATCAAGTTCTTTCTTTACGAACCCATGATAAAGGAAACATGTTTCATTATTGTTTCAAGTCAAGAATGTGATTTTCAAAAAGGGTTGCAAAGATTCTCAAGAAAAGATTTGTTGGAAATGAATGTATTTTCTAAAAATTGAAGTGTTATAGAAAAGGAATTGTCGCGCATGAGACGTGTTAGAACTGTAAAATTTTGAATTTTTAGAGTCTATTGCATTCATGAGTTTCCAGCATTAAGTCCTTACTTTGAGCATAAAATCCCCTCTTTGCATTGTTTTGCGTATTCTGTGTCATATGACCCATTTTGAATCCATTTTGCCTCTTCTTATTCCATAAAAAAACAATATTGGCAAGACATGATAAAAGTCTCCCTGAGATATATTTTCACTAATATGTATTGGTTGCAGATAGTCGGCAGGACTTTTCCTTTTGTTTCAGTGACTAAGAAGATTCATATCGACATATGTTGGGGCATCATCATAATGTCACAACAAATTCAGTTGGTATTGCTGACTAGTAATGTGGAGGGGTCATTTTGGCCAAACTAATGGGTATCAGCATGAAGTCATAGCGACATCATTGTGTCTTGCCGATTGACTTGTAAGCAAAGTGTTTCGGTAAGACTTATGTCATCGGGGAAGGTCTTGGCGAGGTCACTTTTGTCTTGCCGAACTTAATACAAGGGGATTCAAGGGACTGTTGGAAAGGGTGTTGGGGTCTTGCCAATTCAGAAGGTATGTCGATAGAAATATGTATCACCAGGAGAGGAATCTTTCGGTGTAAGCTTCACCGAAGTTCGAGTGTTATATCGACAAGTAATTCGGGGAGAGTCTCACCGAATGGGAGTAATCTATAGCGACGTTTTTAGTAAGACATTTGGTATCGGTATGAGTCTTCCCAAAGATTTACTATCTTGCTGAGAGTGTGACTTCATTTGTAGATTTTTTGGTGAGACAACTTGATGGACATGCCAAAGTGATAATTTATCGGTGAAAGGGTAATTTTGTTTCAGTGACTATAACTTGAAAGAAATTCATATCGATGTGACACAATAAGGTCTATGTGACATCTCCCCGACTTAGAATGTTACAGCGACATAGAAAATGTGAACAACAGTCATCATTTTTTGGATCCCAGGTGTCGATAAGACCACATTCTGTCATGGCAAAAGGTGTAATAGACGTTGAAAAGGGATTTTCGCCCCAGATTTGAAAATCTCTTATCGAAAGGACACTTGATACGACAGTGCCAGTTTCAAATTGGAGTTCATTCATGCTTCATTAATGGTGCGACGGGATATCACAGTAAAGATTGAATCAATTCTTCATTTCTGAATTGATTGCAGGTGAATTGGCATGCTGAACAGAGAACTAGGATGATTTTCAGTCTGAAGAGCTTGAGCAGAAAACTGTAAGTGACTATTCCTTGGCTTTTGCATTTTGATTCTATAAAGCTTGAGAATGGAGTCCTCTAGTTCTGGAAAGGGTAAGGGTAGAAAGCATGCTGTGAGTAGTTCATCAAAGGGAAAGAAACAAAAGGTTGATACAGAGCAAGAGGGCACTGAAAGGAGGTTAAATCAGGACCTTATTGATCAGTTACCTGGCTCGGGCCCTAAAGCAAGAAGGTCTGCATAGCTTAGGGCAGAGGTTGATAAATTAGATGATAAATGTAAGTTCATAGGTGATGTCTGGACTGCAATAAGGGGTTATGAGCTTTTTAATTTCCAATATCATAGAAGAAACCGTTTTGAAGCAGTCTGCAACCCATGGAAATTAAATATAGGGAAACTGGTGTGCCCTAATGTCTTTGTAAATGCAAAATTGATAAAACTGCTTGCTGATAATTATGATCCAAAGCATAAGGCTATATGTGACCTATCTGGAAAGCCACAAATATATGTGTCCAAAGAAGCAATAGGCGAGGTTGTCAAATTAGAAGGGTTTTGCAATGAGGAGATCAGTTGTGAGGAGTTAGAGAAAGAATTTTCAAGAATGGACACAATCTATAAGGGTTGGAGGTTGCCTATCCATAGTATTAAATAGGGTAACAAGTCAGAGCCTTTGCAAGATGGTGAAGGGCTTCCTTATCATGTGGATCTGTTTGAACCTTATATGAAGTACACATACTTCTCAGTGTGTCAAGTGTTGGGGATGGACGCTTCAGAACTCATGTCAATTGTGCCAATGATTATCACAACAGATATTCAATATCATAACTCCAAGCCATTTGATTATGCTTCATATATTGCTAAGGAGCTTGATTCAGGACTGATAGCTATAAAGAGTGGAGCTTCTATTGTCCATCTCAGGCATTATTCATTGTTGATGCACTTGGTGTTGTATTATGGACAAGAGTTGGGAGTGTGGCCTCCAGAGGTGAGGATTTCTCAAGTTGGTAAAGAGGGTGAAGTATTGCCTGTTCAGTTGTGGACTACTATTTGGGATAGCAGATTTGCTAATTCTAGTTTCATACATTTTGAAGAGTATCTTGTAAAAACATTATATAAATTGTATAAGTATCCTTGTAACTATTCTTTGACTAATGAGATTAAGAGGTTTCTTCGTCCAAAAGATTTCAATGGGCCAATTGATAATAACTGGGGTGATCGGTACTATTTGGAAGGAGCTATAATGATCAGGGTGTATGGATTTGAAGGTACCCCTTCTATTCTACCAAAGACAGTTCCAAATAGGATTGCATATTTGGAAATTGTTAGACAAATGGACTACAACAGTGTCATGATTTTCAGTTCTTATGGGAAATAGGCTTTTATGCCTAGTACATTATGCTTTGGTGATTTCATTGTATTGGCCAAGGAGGGATATAATTCAATTCATGATAAGTTATTGCATTATAATATGAAAAGTGGACCACCCAGAAAAAACTTTGACCCTGAAGGATATATCAATTCAGCCAAAGAAAAGATTAACTTTGGAAGGTATCAACATGTACCTTATCCTTTTGATGATATGATCAGAAATATGGATGAAGAGGAAGTAGAGGCAGTGGTTGAAAGTTATAACCAAGGGCTACAGGATATGGGAGCATTGCCTTCTGGAGATGAGGAAACCCCAATGGATGAAACGCCACAGAGCAGAATGAAGAAAGCATCTAGGTTAAGAACTCAACAATATGTTTGCCCAATTAGAGAATAGAGTATTGGGAGCGGTGATGTTGATGCACGACATATGGAATATAGATCATTTGTTTCAAATGATGAGTTTATAACTTCTCCAGAGTTTAAAGCATTTTTGTACAAACTGAAGGGGAAAGAAATAAGGGAAGGTGTGGGTGTTGTCACCTCTAGGAATGAAGAGCAATTGTTGGATCAATTGAGAAAGTATGTGGATGATGAGATGACAAATATGACTCCTGAAAAGGGGAGGAAAATGTTGGAAGATGCTAGTGTCATGATCTTTCCTGGACTTGATTTGAATTATGCATTGGTGTTTGATAGTTTCTTAAGAGATAGTAACAATACACACAAACTTGATAAGGAAAAGGTGACATAGGTGTATGAAGGCTCTAAGTTTAACACTGATGAAGGGTCATTGATGATATGGGATTTTTACCCACCCCACAGGAAGTCAGTAGTGATTGATACAAAAAAGGAATTTGGTCATGTTATGACCTTAAAAGTTGGAGAAGTTGATCCTGTGGTAACTGCAGAGATTGGTATAGATATTGCAAAGTTGAATAAAGCACAGATCTAGGCATTGATAAGGGAAAGAGAAATGTATAAGGAAAATAATGAGAGACTGTTAAGAGAAAATGATAGATTGAAAGACTTGGTTGGTGTTCCAGTAGTTTCAACCAAAATGCTCACTCAGGGAGAAATCTCTCAGACAAAATATCATTGGGTTGGGTCAAGTGCTTATAATCAGGGGAAGTATGATGCCATTGTAGCCATTGTTAAGAGAAGACAGGTCAATTTAACATCCTAGTTAAATCAATTATGGGGAAAGTATTCTTCTACTCTGGATGCGGTGAAGGAGCATGAAAGGATGAATGAGTGGGTTATGGATAAATTTCATGAATTGACTACACGTGATGAGGCTGGCAGTACTGCAATTGAAGCTGCAGATCATATTATCACTCATCATCAAAAATTCTATGATGAGTTGCTCGGGGATAAACAAGGATTGGTTGAAGCTGCCAAGACAAATGTGATTGCATTCTCTGATAATAAAGGGGAATTGAAAGATGCCACTAGGTGGAAGAATGAATGTGATACAGTGCTGAAGGAAATCATGAAGACATCTTCTACAAAGGATATAGCTCTAGAGGAAGTGAGTGAGCAAAATGAGGAGATGGTCAAGATGGAAATCATGATCTGGAATGTTGTTGAAGATGCGGACACGTACAAGCACCAAGACTATTTGGACCATCTTGCTAATACTCATTTATGGTTAACTAGAGCTTAATATTCTCTATCTTTGTTTTATATTTTTTTTTTTCTTCTATTTCCGAAGGGACACGTCCTTTCATTTTCTCAATGTATAAATGACTGTTTTGAAAACAATGTAAAGGAGGGTGAAGTAGAATTAGATAGAGAAGAGAGAAGACATAGTAGAGTACAATTTTGAAAAGGATGAGACTAGTAGCATATGTAAATCATGGAGATATCAATGAAAGTTTAATATGATGGTGCAGTGTTTTTGGTATCACTTGTTCATGATATTTGTTGAAGGGTATTATTGAGTTGTCTCCGTAATGGTGTTTCCTAGTTATTTGAATTAGTGTAAACAAGTTTTTACATAGTTCATCGATGCACATTTGTTGTACTTGTATGATCAATTAATTGTCTCTTTCCAATAAAGATTAAATTCTCTGAATTGATCATAGTAATTAGGGAATATCAATTGGATTATTAAGAAGAACTTAGTAATCACAATATTGCATGTTTATAGAAGTAATAAGCCAAATAAATGCTAAAGAACTTGAATGTCTGCCAGAACAAGTAAACTTGTTTTAGATTTTCTTGACTCCGTAAACCCTATAAGGCACTGGTCTTTTTGTTTTCATCCTTTAGTTTCACTCAAAATCTTTTATCTGTTATTTTTGAGTGTTTTAGGTTTTAGTTTTAATTATTATTGTGCTAGTTGTACCAAAATTGTTTTATTTTATTCATTTCAAATTTCCATCTTGGATAAATTAGGGCAATAGGAGAAGTTCAAAAGTCAAATCTGCTTAATTCAAATAGGTATACCCGCCTAGGTCTAGCAGCATCTAAAGAGTAGAAGGTTTAATTATTCCAAAACCTTGTTCTATTACCCTAAAACATCGTGGAAGCTTGGCAACCTTTCATGGTTCAAACTTGTGTTTTTGAGAGCTAACAAGAGGGACAACTCAAACAAAGAATAGAGAAGGATAAGAAAAGAATGAAAGATAAAAAGAAAGATGAGAAAAAAGAAACATAGGGGTGATCTGATATTTTGGGGTCAGAGCTACTCATATATATATATATAAGTATTACTAGTAGTATATAGATGAACTGTCATCAACCCCCTACTATACCAGACCATGTGAAGAATGCACAAGAAGACAAAGTAAAAAATAAAAAAAATGGGTTAACATGGAAGGGGAGCCTAAATGCCCCCAATGCTTTGCATCATCCCCTATTTTGCTGAAATTCAAACACAAACATGGAAGAATGATGATATAGATAGAAGAAGGTTTACGACACAAAAAGTCACTCCTGTATACAAGCACTAACAAGGGAAAAAAGGGTCATCCAGGAACACATAGCACATGTACAAGGGGAAAACATCACAACACACATACACACGTCTAATCTAAAGGTAAAGAAGAGGCCCCCCCAACACTGATCGACCAAGAGATCATCTGTTTCCCACTCTAGATCATCATAAGGGGAAGGAGGATGAGCCTACAGTGGTGGAATATTAAGGGGAGGATCTTTTGACCCTCCCACAATAAGGGCTAAGGAAGAAGCCCCTGCAAGGTCTTCTCCACTAAGCTCTTATGGAGCTAAGGTCAACGATTTTGTGAAGATTGTTGAAAAGGCTAGAAATTCAACCAAAGAGTTAAAAATGCACTTAATTGGAGTGTTATGTCATATCTCAATAGATGGAGATGACTCCCAAAATTCATTGCTTGGCTCACCAAGTGATTCTAGAGTGGTGACGAATTCAGGGGAAGTCGGGGTTGGTTTTGTCACTAAGATAGAACAAGCCAATGTAGGACCACCCTTTGGAGAAGGTGGGATCCTCTTATGCCCTTAGTTGCTTGAAGGGCCACTCTCTACCTTTTGCTCCATCAGGGGATGCAAAATACCCATAGATGAGACAAGTGGCATGGACGAAGATGAGGAGGAGAAAAATTGCAGCAAATACCACCAAAGTGTTCAACATATCTATGGATTTCAAAAAAGGAGGGGCGTCCAAGAGGGATATTAGCAAGAGTAGTTCAATCGAAGGAGAGATGAACACCTACACCTTTTTGGGGTCAGGTGTACTCATAGAAAGATTTGGAGGTGATATAGAGCTCAATTGAATAGAAGCAAAGGGGAGGAAAGAGGAGGATACAGTAGGAGGTTCTGAAGTAGGGGCAGTCATCTCCTCATCCTTTCTCTGCAAGGAAACATGCTTAGCCATGAGAGCCTTTCACTAGTGCTTGTGCTCATGCGCAAGGTGGTTTCTACAACTCTTTGAGCTAGAGGATAGAAGCTATGAAGGGGCTTAAGGCTCCTATTCAACCATGGGAGTGTCCACCATAGTTGTTTCTAGTGGAGGGATAGACTCCTGAATGAGAGCAGGAGGAGCAAGTTGAGAAACCACCAGGGGAATTGGCTCTAGTACCTCAAAAACGGGCCTCTTCTCATTTACTACTTTGGGATAAAACATGGTGGGAGGCCATGAAGGACAAGACATAGAATATTCCCCATGAGGACCTTTCTTCCTATCATACAGGTAGTACCAAGGTCCAAGAGGTTTGGTAGGGAGATTTGATATCCAAACCCTAGGTTTTCACCAAGCTGGTATCATTGGACTTTGAAGGTAAAAACTAGGCATATTCATCCATAACTCTTCTCTAGAAAGGGGAGTAGGAGAGCCATCCTAGGGATGGGGAAAATTATCTTTTCCCTTTTGAGAATAGGACGCAACTTATCAAATTCATCTTTCCTTTGCCCCTAATTTTATACTTCACATAACTTTTGTAAAGTAGGTTCGTCCTTGGAGGAAGTAGACCGATTAGGGCAGGCCAAAAGTGATCCAATTAATATCCCCATAGGATACCAAAGGATGATATCTAGTGTCATGCATGATGTGCACAACACCTTCATGGGATAAATTTGAACATTTATGAATGACAAAGGCGATTCCATTCAAAGAAGCTAGCTAGGGTGTGCCTAACTTCACTCTGAATAGATCCGACTCTGGAATAACATCAAAGACTATATCTACGGACCTAGGTCCAACTAGGATAGATAGGGATATTGAACCATAATGTTTAAGAGCAAGGCTATCATGTGTACGGATGATGGAATTTTTTTCTTCATATTCCTCTTTATACAATGAATTAAGCCTAATGTCTCTTCTATAATGACATTCACTCAGCTCACAGGGTCAACCAAGACCCCTGTCACGATGTTCCCATTGAGGTGAGCAGGGATGGAAAGGGGAGAGGGCTTGTTGTTCAAAGGCATATCCTACAATGTGAATGTTACATTCGGTGATCTGTTCATAGGCTGGGGAGTAGGAGTAATGGTAACCATGTTAGGGTCATGTGGTAGAATCAGAGGGATCGATAATCATGTTGTTAGAATGTGATAGAATCGGGTCTTTGTATATTTGCAACTTGCTATTCACTTTCACAACTGATTTGTTTGTATTTTGTTTACTTCAATCAAGATGAATAGTACCATCCTTGATGTAGTCTTGTATCTCATGACATAGGTGCATGCAACATTTGGTATCATGTCCATTTGGTTGCATTTGATGTCATTATCACTTGTAGCAGCTACCACATTCACAACAACCTTACTCTTTCTAGAGATTGATACAATGGACTTCCCTTCTGAATGAGAGCATGAGGAGGATCCCCCAAATTGGACTACCATTTATTGATATTCTTGTAATGTTGCACATAAATGTGTGAAAGAAGGGTATTTCATAAGGGAAAACTTCTCATGCCAAGGATTTTGCAAGTTCTCTATGAACACCTTTTGTACATTAGAATCGGGTAGCGGGTACAAGATCTATGAGAAGAGCACTTGATATTGCACAATGAAATCAATTATCTTTTCATTATCCCCTTTTTACATTGAACGAGATCCAAAAAGGTCATCTTGAGCCTGATGTTATCTTGTAGCTATCATAAAAATTGATTCACAAGTTGATCAAATGAGAAAATATAGTTATCAAGCAAGGAATAGTACCATTCGAGTGTTGTATCCTTGAGAGATCGAGGAAACAACTTTGCCATCAATGAGTCATGATGGAATAAATCTATACATAGGGAATTTAATGTAGAAACATGCATTTTTGGGTCCCCTTTGCCACCATATTTTTCAAATTTGGGAATCTCCATTCCTTGTGGGAAAGGAGTACTTAGAATTTCTACCGATAGTGGGCTATGATGGAAGAAAGGCTAAAAGATAGGCTGGGTAGAGGCTTGGGAGAGACTCTCCAGCTGGCTTTGCATCTTGCCCATATTTTGAAGAAGGGTGTTCAGAATAGGGTCATTAGATGACATAGGACCAATGGAACCTCCTCCAGAACCACCATCAGAGCCACGTCCAGAACCACCAACATGGCCACCACTGAAACCACTAATAGGGCCACTACCACTGATAGGGCCTCCACAGGAGCCACCTTTGCTTCCGAAGCCACAACCATGGCCTTCACCAGAACCAAATTTGCTAGCATCACCCCCACTACTGAAGACACCACCACTACCAAAGCTCCCACCACTCAACCTACCAAAACCTCAACCGCTAGAGGTGACAAGAGGGGTGAAACAAAAACCTAAGGGTATTCTATTTACTTTGATAGTTTCATATCTCTTTGAGGCAAGGGGGACACTGATCAAATGGATTGTGTCAACCATGTACATAGACGTGGGAGGAATCGATACTTCTAACTCTCTCTCATGTTTCTCGAAAGCAACCCCTTGTACAAGGTTAGCATTGTTTGAAGGGGTACAAGCTTCAGTTAGACTAGAGAGGTTAGCTAGGAGCTATATATCTATTTAGTATTTTCCCACCATATAATTGATCTCGCTGATAACCTTAGCATCTCTATCCAACTTTGGGTCCTTATCTAGGTGATTCTCCAAGTCACCTTACCCTTTGCTAAGGGTAGCGATATATTCTAAAGGAATGTGAACAACTTCATGCTCATCTACTAATGATGGTGTAGGAGATGTAGGAGGAGTGGGGACATGGTTAGTCTTATCAGATAATCCTACCTTGCCCCACAACAATTGCTCCTAGGTAGAAAGAACAATCATAGGTCTAGAAAAAAGGCCAGTAGAGAAACTAGAGGTGACCCTTCTCTTCTCCATTGGAAGATGTTGTACACTTCTCCTAACAATATACCCAGAGGTCATGGAATGGGTTGTGATTCTCATAAAAATTCACAACACTTAGGGGCACAATGACCATAAGGTACAATGGAAAATATTCAACACCAATGAATGGGAAGATGTTGGTTCATGTCGAGTTCACCAAAAATGTAAGAGAGGGGGACCAACCATGTCAAGGCCCTAGGTCATGAAGAGTCGAGAGCAGAAGGTTTCCCTAACTTACCTCACTTTAAAGGGATGCTTAGAAATAAGGGATGAGAATGATGATGACTATAAGGTCCTTCTACCACTCTTTAGGCCCAAAATCCAAGTTGGGGCTAGGCGAGCTAACTCTCGGGTTCAATATTGCACATTAGACAAATCTCTACCTGAGGATGAAAGTGTGGTTCTAAAATGATAGAGCAGCGTGCTAGCATCTCTCAGGTGTGTTGGCGTCTATATGACCAGAGGACAAAAAAGGCAATATGAACCACCAGAAAATAATATGACGACCTAGATAATTACTCCTAAATGAACAAAAAAAAACATTGAAATATGACAAGAGCTAAAATAACGAAGATAATCTCACCAAGGTGCCAGTTTTCCAGCTAGCTCCAAAATTACACTCACCTATGATGAGCTAAAAATAACCTCATCATAATAAAATATGGAAAACTTACTTTTGCTTACTCAATCCTAAGCCTGTTCCAATTAATTAAACTTTAGGAGAAGTAATTGCTTATTTTAAGGAAAATTATGCTTTTTTTCTTTCTTTTGATCAATTGAGGAAATTTACCAAAGCAGGTTTAATGGGTTGACTTGAGCATTTTTGTAGGGAATAAAAGGTCATCATGCAGCTGTTATAGAAGCTTATCCAACACGTGCCTCAAGAGTAATGTTGTGAGCCCACTCCTAGATTCCTAATTGATGCACCGAAGATTTAGTTTTTGTTCTTTAAATTTATTTTGTTAAAACTTTATGGATCTTCTCAAGCCTTCCATATGTTTATGAGCTTTAAAGACACCAAAGTTAGTTTTAAGTTGAGGAAGAATTTTTCAATGGCTATCCACGCCATCTTAAATTTAGGATTTACTTAAAAATTTATCTATAAAAATGTAATTTCACAAGTGATGAATAAGACAGAGGAAGTATCGTTATGTTGTTCACATGGTTTTTCAAAGCACTATTAAAATGAGTTATCTAGTTTTTGTCTATTGGTAACTATTGAATTTCAAATGATGATGACTGTTTGTAATAAAAGGATTTGAGAACTTGTAGCTTATGTGATTTAAAGATGAAGTATTATCCCACAAGCTGGCCACTCGAGGGGAGTTAACCTAGATAGATAAGTATTTTACTATTAAGTTGTTTTCTTTGTTAAGGGTAAATTACGGTTTAGTAGGAAGTAACAAGTTGTTGAAGAGTCAAGTTTGTAGTTTCGGAGCACCATTATTTTTAATTTGTATAAGTTATATTCTGTAGTTGATAAAATCCTTTACTGTTTAAAAGATGTTTAATTGTGTATTCCCTTACTTTTTTGTTTCTGTAGTACATCAGTTGTTTAGTTTGCTTGTTTCCATGCTTTCAAGTTTATTTGTAATTCTTTCTAAATTAGTTGTCTTATGCTTTTTAATTTAGTATTTCTGGATTTTCTTAGAGTAAGATTATTTTCTAGTTAAAAAGTAATCGCCTTAGATTAGACTTGATTTCCGTAGTTTAAAAGAAAAACAAAAAAATATAAAATGAGTTATTCAAATAATCTCCTTCTGCAAACTACCTTGGACACTGCCTGGTCAACTAATTGACATTCAATTATTCTAAAGTAGTAGGACCTAACAACAGCCTATCAACCTACACACAAGAAAGAGGGGAAAATTATTGGCGCTATATAGGGGTATGCCTCAGTCAGATCCCCATTTTGGTGTTTCCACCTCGATGAATAGTCAAATAGCAATAAGAGAGAAATATGGGATAAATAAGTAAAGAAAGAAGGAATTAAAATAACACTACAAAATAGTAAAGAGCTACTCAACCAAATCACAAAGGAGAGGAACAAAATGTTACCACCTCCACCAAAAGCTCACTAGCCAATGGAGGAGAAAGAAGGCTTGAAACATTCACCACAACCTTGACTATCATGAAGGGAGGTCTTGCAAGACCTCAAGCCCACATTGCAATGGCCTACTTTGCACTTTCTTTGTGGAGTTGACGAATTTGTTTTGCTACAATGGAGCGTTTAAGTGCTACTTGAGAGTGAAGAAAGTGTTATAGCTTGTGAAGATATTGCTAGAGAAAAAATGAAGAGATTGAGATTGCTAAGAGTGCTTGAAGAGATGAAATGGAATTAATGAATTTGAAGGAGAATGAGGTAAAATATGCCATTTTCGGGGTCAGTTGGTTGAAGAGGGACGTTACAAATCGACCCCAATCCAAAGTGTAACACCTCTACCAACTTTAGATGTAGGAATCTATTAGGGACATAAGCATTCTGTGTGATTGTCTACATGTTGCACATGTGTCCCCAACAAATATTCTCCTATCGGCACAATAGATAGATGCCAAGTGGATGGAAAGCAACTAGTTGATGTGGAATTTCATCTTCAGATTTGGTTTTCTAAGGTGAGGATGTGTAAAAGGGGAATTTACGTGAGGGGTGAAAATTTTCTCCTATACACTCACACACACTACTCAAGCTCTATTTGACTTTAGGCCACTATATACTACATAGGTTTATCCTTCAATGGGTAGTCCTTAACCTTAGAGACAACCTATTCCCATAGCTTAATGATATATCTACTCATAAAGCATAAATAAAAGTTACCCTCCCTTTATGGATAATCAAACCCTAGGTGTAACTTGGAAACTACCAATTATACCAATAACTAGCTATGGACAAATCTTAAGCTATCCTTTCTTAATTATATCTAGTAAACATATACCTATGACAAATAATCTCCCCTATTATAGAGTAAATACAAGCACTTCATAGAAAAGAGTAACATAGCTTCTTATTCCTTTCCAAAGAAAATACTATACTTTCTTATTGCAAGTATTCCAAAAAAAAATCATATAAAACACACAAACATTTATAAGAAAAGATAAACAAAGGAAGACTTATCCTCATGCCTGTAATATGCTTGTCCAATTGACTGATTTTTTCACAACTTTTCCAAAACAACAACAAGCTTTACTTTGCTTTCTCAATAAATGCCTCAATGAACCTCTCTCTCAAGTTGATGATGTGTTTCAAATAAAATGATAATACGCTCTCATAGAATACTCAATGCTCTCACATAATATAGTAGAATGAAGTTGTAGATTAAAAGTTCATAATGGAGTGGAATAGAATGAGTAACAAATGAGAGATTATGCTTCTCTATTTATACAGCAACAAGGAGACTTTACAACCTACATAAAAGGTATGTAAATTGACAACAATATCCATGCTAGTCATCTCACTTCACTGGAAAAAAGGTGGCAACAAATAAAGAGTTTACTTAACGTACTAAGCTGCAGGTCAATCTATCAGTTTTGACAATAGCCTAAGACTATTTCAATCTTCACATGATCAAATTATGACATTCAAATTGTTCTCAGAATGGAGTCCTACAACTCTTAGAACTTCATATAATGGATCCAATCAAGTAGCCTATTCACCTAATATTTGGTGTGACCCTTACTCAATGAATCAATCTATGAGTAAAATGTAACACATGTATGTAGTCGACTAAGTATATACTTCAGGAAAAATAAAGGAATGATGAGTCACTTTGTCTCATTAATGATGCTTGACCATTTCCTTACCTTTCTGTCATTAATCCTATTATCATGCATTTCATTTTATTTTCTATTTAGTAATTATTCCATCACCATATTATAAGGCATCCTAATTAATTTTTATTTACTAAGTCAATGGTGTTCTATCACAAAGTATCGACTATGTCAAACTCTCCATATCGACTTATTTTTTGCACTATATATATTGCATATAGTTTGATCTTTATTCATTGCTAATATACATTATATTCAGTCTTTACAATGCTTGTATATGTTTCATATAAATCAGCCTATGTTCATTTAATAATTCGGCCTCTAAGAATTGCTTATGTTAATCAACCTCCAAGAATACAATTAAATTTAATATACATTCATATATTTACATATACAGATATATGTATATCAACTCATAGACATGTATATGTATATATATGTTTATACATATTTATATATATATCATGCCAATAAATAATGTACACATTTGATATGCAAATGAATACAACTAAGTTAACATTCACATAGTAATAACAATTACATCGATTGTGTACACACACACACACACACACACACACACACACACATATATATATATTCCTCTATATACTTGTATATGTATGTGTACATATATCAATACATTCATATGGGCATGTTTGTTTTCCAATCATACGTGTGTATTGACACATGTATACATATGGATACATGTATATATTTTATATATATACACATTTAATTGCACACCATATTTATTCTCAATCACTATATTATTGATAAGAATCTACGTGCAATATATCTATATGTATACATATACATGTCGTTAGGTCCATTATATAGTTCCATGCACATAAGCAACCCATTCATAAGTGTGTATAGGTATGTCTACCTGTGTACCCTCATGTACACATTCCTTCCTATGGATGGTCTATCATCAACATACTTATGTGTAGATATACATATTCCACATATGTTCAACTCATCAATACAAGCATGGTAACATAGGGAAGTACCTATAAACTCTAAACATATATCATCCAAGCATGCATTCAACAATAACCAAGACCCTTAATAATGTAGACATTCATTCTAAGGATGACTTACCAATTCCCTACATAACAACTTGAATCAACCATTCTATTGTGAGTGTGTGTTTAAGCTCAGATAGGTTACGTTACTGGTTACATGACCAAGATCTTCTCATGAGTGATACTTCCTCTCCGCCTGGTGAATTGAACATATACCTACATCAACTAACACATTCCCATGGTAGTCAGTTGTTCAAAAAAATATGCATTACATATAATACATCTTCATAGTTAGAACATTCATTTCAATAACCATTCATTTAACATATATGCATTTCTTCACATATCATCTAAGTGAAACAAAATTCATTCATAAATCATTGATAACAAAGTGCAAGCATAATTTATTCATCTATAGATTCTAAATTGCAATCACATTTACCCTGCATAGTAATAGTAAATAGTAAGTACATCCTTGGGGTGTAACATACTCCACCCTTGTGAATCATCATCCCCGATGATTTTATGTAGCAACATAAAAAATAAATTAAAAAATGACATATTATTTTCTAAGTACTCTTAAATGCATCTAAGAAATTAGTAAACTTTTGTTGAATCTCAACATAGTCTTCCCAGGTGATTTAGTCTTCCGCATACTGGTCCTGCTAGACTTTGCATTGCAAGACTTCCCTATTATGCAAGCAAAGCTTACACATTTTGAGCACTTTGACAAGCTCGAGAGTTAGCAATCCAAGGTCCTCTACTTGTAAAGCATTCCAATAAATCACATGGTTTTCACCTAGTATGTACTTCTTTAGGTACGACACATGAAATATGTTATGCATCTTGGAAAGAGCTGGTGGTAATGCAATTCGGTAAGCTATCAGATTTACTTCCTCAAGAATCTCAAAAGGTCCTACATATCATGGAGTTAATTGGGAAGACTTTCCAAATTTGATTGAACTCTTGTGAGGTTTCACTCTCAACAACACCTTGTCACCTATGGAAAAATTTCGGGGCACTCTCTTTGCATCAGCATAACTTTTTTTTTCTATCGTTAGCTTCAACTAATCTTTGCTTAACAATTTTCACTTGCTCTTCCATTTCAGCCAACATTTCTAGCCCAAGGCTCACTCGATCTTCAAGCTTATCCCAATTTATAGGAGTTCAACACTTTTGACCATATAATGCTTCGAAAGGAGCCATATTTATTGCAAAATGGTAGGAATTATTTTAAGAAAATTCCACCAAAGGCAAGTAGTATTCTCACTTTTACTGTTGATCCATGCAATACATTCTAAGTAGGTGTTCTAATACTTGATTTACCCTTTTTTTCTGTCCATCCATTTTTGGATGATATGTTGAGCTAATATGCAATTGAGTCCCTAATGTAGAAAACAACATTTTTCAAAACTAGAAGTGACTCTTGCATCTTTACCTGAGATTATCTTTTCAAGAATTCCATGTAGCCTAAACACTTCTTGTACAAATTTTCTTGCTATGACGGGTGCTTCATCAGTTAGATTTCTGGGTATGAAGTATGCTACTTTGGTAAGCTTATCTACCACCACAAGAATGGCATTATGCTTATTCCTTGACATAGGAAATCCTTGCACAAAATCCATACTTATGACTTGCCATTTTCTCTCTGGTATATCATGTGGATATAACAAACCTGTAGGATGATGATGATATTCTTTCACCCTTTGACATTCAAGACACCTTGCTACAAATCTAGCAACATCTCCTTTCATCCCTTTCCAAAAGTATAGTGGCTTTACATCTAGCATCATTTTCATCACTCTAGGGTGTCCAGAGTATGGTGCCTCATGTACTTTCCATACTAGATTTCTCAACTCGCCTATGTTAGACACATACATTCTTCCTTTAAATATAAGTAATCCATTAGGTCCAAACTGAAAAACCTTCACACCTAGCATCTCACAGATTTCTTGTGAGTGCTTGCTTAACTTGTAAATAGTAATCACCCTCTTTGTAGTTTTGCAACACCTGACCTTTAAAATCAGTTTGAGTTGTCACTATTGAAGCAATATGACATCTTTGGCTCAAGGCATCAGCAACTTGATTTTATTTCCCTTTTATATAATTGAGATTAAAGTCATAATCAACTATTAGCTCCAATCATCTTCTCTTTCTAGCATTTAGATTAGGTTGAGTGAATAGATACTTCAACCCATGATGATTAGTTTTCATCTCAAAGGGTTTCTCTAACAAGTAATGCCTCCACATTTTCAATGCATGAACCATGAATGTTAACTTCAAATCATGTGACACATAATTCTATTAATATGGTTTTAGCTTCCTTGAATCATATGCAATTAATTTCCCATATTGCATTAACACACCACCCAAGTCCTCTCCTGATGCGTCTATGATGATAGTAAATTCACCCTCAGGATCTAGTACTTTCAGAATTAGTGTGGTAGTCAACTTGTCTTTAAGTAATTCAAAGGTTACTTGACATTTCTCAGTCCATTCAAACTTCTTCCCTTTCTTCTATAAAGAAGTAATCAGAAAGGAAATCTTGGAGAAGTTTTCTACAAACTTTCTATAGTATCTCACCAAATCCATAAAACTCCTAACCTCGGATATATTCTTGGGTACTGGCCATTCAAGCACTGCCTTGATTTTAGTTGGATCTACTGAAATACCTTCCTCTAAAATCACATGTCCAAGATAATGTTCTCTCTTTTGAAAGAAGGTACACTTAGAGAGTTTACCATACAACTTATGTTCTCTAACTCTTTGTAGTACTATCTCTAAATTTTTTCAATGTTCCTCCTCATTCCTTGAATATATCAAAATATCATCTAGGAATACCAAGACAAGTTTATCTAGAAAATCCCAAAATACTTTATTCATAAGGTTCATAAATGTTGTAGGCACATTTGTTAAACCAAAGGGTAGAACTATGGAATCATAATGTCCATATCGATTTCTAAATATAGTCTCAAAGATGTCTTCATCCTTAATCCTCAATTGATGACATCTAGATCTTAGATCAATCTTGGAAAATACAACTACCCTCATTTGATCAAATAGATCATCAATACATGGAAAGGAATAATTATTCTTTACCATAGCTTTGTTAAGTATATGATAACCGATGCACAAACATAAAGTACCATCCTTCTTTTTCACAAAGATGAATGGTGCTCCCCAAGGTCACACGCTTGGTCTTATCAACCCCTTAGACAATAATTCATCCAATCATGCCTTAATCTCCATTAGCTCAATTGCCTTCATTCTATAAGGTACCTTGGAAATAGGTTTAGACTCTGGAACTAAATCTATAGAGAAATCAAATATCCTTTTCGGTGGCAACCCAAATAACTCATCTAAAAACATATCTATTTTTTTCTCAATATAGGATATTTATCCATATATGACATTCCATTTTCATCCATTTATGTATCTTCCATATCTTGTAATTTTTGTGACTTTAAGTTATCAATATTCTCTTCAAGTTTTTCTATCTTTACTACAAATAGTTTGCACCCTTTCTTCTTATCCTTCAATAGTTGCATTGCGGAGATTTCATGAATTTTGACCTCCCTAGGTATCCCTTAAAACTTTACTTGATTACCAAGATAATCTAGGCATTCTATAGTTTTGGCATGGCAATCTACCTTAGCCCTATGTATCCATAACTAGTTCATACCTAGGATAACATCATAAGATCCTAAAGGTGCCACATAAAGGTTCACTTCTGTAGAAAAACAAGGTAGCTCTATCATAGCTTTGAACAAACATTGTTCCACCTTTTCTCTTGTCCGGTTTGCATACTCTGCATCCCAGGACTTTTCTATGTGTCCAACCTTTCTAGATATTTTCTTAGTTACTCTAGGTGAAATAAAATTCTCAGTTGCACCAATATTTATAAGTACATAAATGGATAAGCCAAACAAAATACCTAGTGTCTTAGTTGGAGTCACTTGATACTCTGCATGGCGATCATCCATAGTTTCAGGAATCTTTTTGTTGAAAAATCGCTTACTAGGCAGTTTATTACCATACGATCATGACCTCGAAGCCTTATTGGGACATTGACTCATATAGTGGTCTTGTCCACAAGTGAAACATCTAGTAGCTGGTCCTTTCCTCTTCATAGGTTCTCCAGACTTATTAGCATTCCCACCAAAATTATTGGTGTTTCCACTACTAGAACCATTCTTCCTATGTTCCCTTCTCGAATATTTCCCACTATTATTGTTATCAGATGGATTTTCACCCTCATGCAAAGCTAGAAACCTCTAAAATCCCATGTAACATTGGAATAATTCTAGGTTGTGACTAATTCCAAGTTGTGGGTACCCTATACGGAAGTAGACCTCTGGATTCTAGACCAACTTCCTTTATGATATTCTAATTATTATGTGTAACTTATTTGGAAAAGGGAAGAAAGGATCTAATTGAATATTGCATGATAAACTGTACTTAAAATGAATGGTGATGCACCTAATAAATGAAACTTGACTGCAACCTGACTCATAGATGATTTATCAATATTTTTATTTGTACAACTAAATCTGATAACTTAAACACTTGAATGTTTCATACAAAGGCTTTGATAGAATATCTTTTCGAAGGAAAACTCTTTTTTCACAACCAAAATATAGATTAATCATATGCACAATGTATAACCCATGAACTTAAGCATAACTTCATGCATACATTTATGAAAGAGACAAAAAGATCAGAGGTCCTGAAATGAAACACAATAATCTCTCAATCAAATCCAACATAATGACGATGCTTGAAATCTTGAAGGAAAAACTATATAATACTGAAAATCAGAAGGAATTCATATGCAAATTACGAACATGGTTAACCTATAATGCTGTAAAACTATATTAATGTAAAATTTGAGTCACAAATCTCTTTCTCTCTATAAAATATATGCCAGAAGAGATGAAAAATACAAACTAAAGGAAAAAGAATAATTTTTTCCAATATATACACTAAAAGCATGCGTAAAGGATCCAAGAGGTGGAACTGAAAGCTAACTCCAAGTGAAAATATTTGCATCTCCAAAGTGATCCACAAGAAAAAAATAAAAATCCATGAGAAAGGGGCTCAAACTCATGCAAAAATGTGTGAACTTAGGCTCAAACTCAAATTCAACTCATAGTTGACCCATAGGACACTCAAACTGAATTGAAAACTCCCAAAATCTAGATTGGAACTCATGCAAACTCCATCTTAATGCCTAATTTTCCCATGCATGATTGAGGGTTAACTTCATGTTTTTGTTTGCATTTGAAAAAGTTTAATTAATTAAAAAATTTATAGATTATCATTTAATTAATTGAATTTACAAAAATATCATGCAAAACATATTCTTAGGGGTTAATAAAAAAAATACTAACCCTCATATCCAATACCTAACATCAAGTAATAAAAGTAGAATACGTGAATGGAAAATATTAAAGTGATATCACCTTAATATTTTAATTACATGAATCTTCGAAGAAACTCCAAATTCATAGTTTTTTAATATCATGAGGTCAAATGACTTAGAGTCAAGACCTAGCTCCTCCATGTATATTCATCAGTCATCTCACTAACACCTCACGGGCTCCATGCACATTATTAAGTTTATTCACTTAATATTCAACACCTTGAAGATAATAATTCACAATTATTTTGCTTTAAAAGATAAGAAAAATTCCACCATCGGATTAGGGTTGTGAGCAAAAGAAAGTGAAACCCTAACCATTTCGCATTATTCACTATGCATTCCACTCTCTGTTGGAGACATGCTGCCATGCTGCTAGTATTGAAGGTTGATGTTTCACCATTCCCCTGCCTTTTCTAGTGATTTTCTGAGGACTCCTAATAGAAATATCATGGTAAGCCATGGTAAGCTAGCCTTTGTTACAAATCTAGACATTTCTCTTCCTTTTGAAAGCTTTTCCAAGCACCTATGTCACGACTTTACTCAAATTTATGATGTATTTTCTTTATGATCTATGTGTTGATGCCTCTTTTCACTTTGAGTTCACTAGTGGAGGATTTTCCTGAAGTTTAAACCCATGGGTATGGCAATAACCAGCTAGAATGATACGTGGGTAAGCTCCTCTTGCTGGAAATGTTAGTATTACTTCATTTTCTATTAATAGGAACCTGAAATTGAGCTCAATGAATGCAAAATAACAACAAGCTTACACTCTCTATTATAAAACTTTGTGTACAAACCCCAAATGGGTTTTGATTACCTGTGTGATACGAAGATCTCCCAGGCTGTGAATTGCTTTTGTATTATAAATAATTCATTATTTACAATTTGATGGTTTTGAAAATGCATTTTTGGCTTCAGAAAAATGGTATTAGAGTAATGTTATGCTTCCCCTAATAGAAATAAAACACTTTACTCCTCTTGGCTTTCTCAGTGCATAGGATTTTATGGGTATCTATTTAATTTTGTATTATTCCATGCACTTGAGGGTTTCTGTGAAAATATGCAGGTCGTGGCTTGTTGAAACCCTCTCCTCTATCCTCGGTTTCAGAACTCTTATGTCGAGGGTTTAATACTCTTTTTCTGATCCACTGATCTTGATAGACACACAACATCATATGAACACTATGCTTACTACAAAAATCCAAAGCCTTCTATGTCTGTCTTTTCTTGTAAGTATTCCCAAAATGTATATATTGAGAAGAACTTATAGAAAGAAACAAACATATTCAATGAAATGATTTTATCCATGATTAATAAAAAAAATTTCATTTGAATAAAATCTCCTGTAATATTCATGGTGTTCATTCTTATAGAGGAAAGAAAATATTTCATGTATTCATGTATTATATGCATATATCTTCAGACATTGTTTGCTAGCACTATACTTCATTCTGCTTCTTCCATAACATCACTGTTTCACTATTTAGAAATCCACCTATAGTGCTCTTTTAATTTTGAGATTACATGAATATTACTGCCTTTGAAGGTTTTGCTTGTTGTTGACAAAGTCATTATGTGTTTCTAGTTGCTGGTCTTGCAAAGGCATATTCATTGAATTGCTAGTCATGCAACTACTTAGTTTTTCCTTTATGCATACAAGTAATACACATTTGATATGTGAACACTATTTTTAGCATATATTTGATTGACAATGTGACTCTTACAGACCAAAAATCCTTCCCTCGATGCATACCCAAGACTTAATGGATTGTTTTCAAATAGCAATCATTTTTACCACATTGATGGGGATACTCACTGTAACATAGAATTAATAATCTGGAATAAGATAATATGCAACTAGAATAAACGATGTTAATCCTAATCTAAATCAAAATAAATCTAAATCAAACAACAAAGAATGAATAAGTAAACATAATAACTAAACAAATTAATGGAAAGCTCTCACCGAATATGTGTTCACTCCTTTGAATTATCTTGATTGCTCTTCTTCGTTTTGTCTTTTCAGTATTCTTGCCATCAAATTTATGTGTTTGAATGCAAGCATAACTTCATCAAAGGTCTAAGCAAAATATCGAACATAAGTTTCTTCTCAAAAGTGTATGATTTTGGGAGGAGGAATAATGATAATGACAGGCCATTTTATAGATTTTGGGTTTTTGAACGATTGGCTCAGATTGAAAGAGATATCGACAGATGAGATTGATGAATGCCATGTGATGTGATTTCTGTTAGATAGAACGTGAGTTAGAACATGAGTCAGAAAAGACTGACAGATAAAGACTAAGTTAGAACGTGAGTTAGAACACGAGTTCAAGATCCTAATCTTCAGTTAAGAGTCTTCAAAAATAGAAGAAATAGACTTTGTATGTCAAAGACAAAGTTAGAACTCGAAGAATAATGCATTCGAATGCAAATGGGAGTTAGAACTAGTTAATCGACTAGTTGTGACAGAGAGTCTTCTTGCAGAGATAAACAGGTGTTGAATCCGAAGATAACTGGAGAACTAAAAATAGATCTCGAGTCATAAGGTGAGTGAATGATTTAGATAACTGAATGATAGAAGAATGTGACATAAATAATTAATAAATGAATTAAATGTTAATTTAATACAACATTCAAAAATAAGAGACTTTAATTAAATAAATAAAGATAATTTATTTAATTTGACTGTTGTAAAGGTGGAATAAATTGAATAATTAAATAATAAATATTTAATTAAGAAGGAAGTATGATAAAGGGGGTAATTAAAAAAAGTTATTTAATTAAGAAATAAGAATTAATTAGTTAGCGACATAATTAAACAAATATGATTTATTTAATTAATCAAGTTGAATAAAGGTCATTTATGAATTAATGAATTAATTAAAAAGGGGTATTTAATTAATAGAGGAAATATGTGTTAGAAAGGTTAATTAAATAATAAACATTATTTAATCAAGACCATGGACTATAGAAAATTATATCGAATGTGTACTCGCAGGCCTAGACCAATTTTCGATGTCTACACTCACTGTCCCTTAATAAAGGTTCCTTCTCTATTTTCATGATTATCATTTCTTGATCCATGGTGACTGTCTTCAAACCTTGGCTAGGCAATTGTGCTCACTACCTCATGGTATAATGACTATTGTCTCTTTTGAAATTACTCTTTATAGGGTTACATCATCTCATTATGTTGGGGCAGTATCCTCTTGTGCCTTCAAACTATGAATTGGATTTGTGACTGTCCACTTTTAGTTCATATAGCCTTTACCTTTTAATACATATGACTGTTCAAGTTTGAAAAGGTGGATGACTTACTACAATTTATTGGACTATATTTCTTTTTCCTTGCATCATAGCTTCTTCTCCTGATAAATGATTAAAATGTATTGACATTTTTTTCCCAATATAATCACTCAAAAATTTTGTTCATTGTTTCTTAAAAATTTGCACATGGATATCTATTGTTCTGAGTCTTCTAGTTAGTAACAATTCAAATAGTAGTTCCTTGTAGTATATCTTGAGTTTTTTACATAAGAAGAACCATTTGAATTATTCTTGTGTGAGAATGGTATGTAAGGAGAAGTCTTATGCCTTTATGAATCTTCATGACTTGGGGAAGCTTTAAATCATTTGTTCCAATCTGTCATGTAATCTTTTGTGACAACAGTCATATTCATGACTATTATTGATATGATTCTCTCATGTAACAGATTTAGATCAAGCAAATTTGTATTGTTTCCTATATTTTTCCTCCTGAAATAGCATGTTGGGCTCTACCCTTATGGGAGCCACATTTTACACCACATGCTAAAACTCGAATAATGAATCAACAACATGACTTTTCCTATACCTACATAGTGAACAAACATGTTAGAAAAATAATTTAAGCTGAAAGCTTCTATTGAATTTCGTGCTCTTTGAATACTTGTCTCTCTAATGACTTAATCATCTGATGAATGCCTAATTGAATGTGTATTACATCTATGTTGGTAATTTAGGCATGAGGTAGGATGTGATTTTTCATTGCTCTAACAACACCTTTCTCAAATCTTGTAGATGCATTTGGAGCTCGGAGCTGCTACAAATTTGAGACACGACAACCAAAGGCTTCAAGTGTTACAATGATTCATCATTCCAAGCAATGACGAATCACCTTCTCCCTTATATCTATATTATCTTCAGTTGTGTAGTATACTTTTCTTTCTTGTATTCATTATTTGATTATAAAAATCAAATCAATCTATTCCCACGGCTTGTGTGGGACTTTGGTTTTTACAATATGAATAAAAACAACATTAATTATGCAAGCTTATGAGCTCTTTTGTTACAAACACTTGCACAATAACACTGAAGATTCACAAGTAATCAAATTTTGGAACATAATGAATACTTAGCATAATTTTTTTTGTACCTTTCTTTGATGAATGCAATTAGGCTCTACCTGTTTTGAGTTGTAGCTAAATATAGGTAACAATTTGGTGACCTCTGCAGAGTGTTTTCTTGCTAAACACCATAGAATAGTTGCCTTGTCTATCCATTGGGAATGGAGTCCATTTTGTCCTATTTTGACTTAGAAAAACTTGTAACTCAGCTGCAATCCACACAAATTGAAAGAAACTACTAAAACCCTGCTTAAGACAGAGTTAGAAAAACCCCATGCAGAAACTACACTTTATTGAAAGAAAAATAATACTGAAATGAAATGTTCCATGGGGCACTTATTGAAAGAAAACTGAAACTAAAACTACTGTACTATGTACAACTACAAACTTTGATGATTAATAGCACTGTTTGAGGTGAATCCCGTTGACAGGGATTGGCAACACCTCTCCATCTAGCCTTGAGAGATGGAATGTGTTATGTTGTTTGCATTCAATGATAACATACGGGCCATCCCACATAGCATCAAACTTTGTATGTTTACTAGGCCTACTCTTGAGCTCATCCCATTTGAAAACCAGATCTCCTTCTTTGAAAATCCTTGGAGTAGCTTTTTTCTCAAATGTTCTCTTCATTTGGGCCTGATGGATTTCTATATTTTTTAAGGCTTCTTTCTTGGTTTCCTCCAACTCCATTAATTGTGCTAGCATGATCTGCATAGGATCCTCTTCAAGAAAGTCCAATTCCTTAATTAGGTTTAGAGTAGGCAGTTCAACTGAAATAGGGACCTTAGCTTCCTTTCCATATGTTAAAACATAATTTGAAATACCTATTGCCCTCTTTGGTGTAACCCTATCATCCTAGAGGGCTAGTTTCAGCTTCTCATGCCAAGTCCTCTGATTGTCTTGAATTGTCTTTTTGATGATCTTTATCAATTTTTTATTCATGGACTCTGCCTGTCCATTACCCTGTGAGTAATAGTTCGAAGAAGTGTTCAAATAAATATTGTTCTTCATTGACCAATCTGAAACTATTAATCCTATGAATGTCAAAGCATTATCAGAGATTATAGAATCTGATGTACCAAATATGGAAACCAAATCCTCATAAAATTTCAAAAGAGATGTTTCATTTGCATCTTTTAATGCAACTTCTCTAGTCCACTTCATGAAGTATTCTATGGCAGTCAAGATCCACTTATGCCCAACACTTGAAGGTGGATTGATTGGACCTATGAAATCCAATCCCCCTTACCGAAAGACTGCTCTACTTAAATCGGATGAAGCGACAGGGTTGCAAGCTTTTGCTTTCCAATGAACATTGCACATTTGTTGCACTTTCTAACCCAGGTGTGTGCATCCTTAAACAAATCAGGCTAGTAGTAACTGACTTTCATTATTTTCATAGCCGTTGTTCTTGGTGCAAAATGGCCTTCAGTTGGCCCATCATGAAACTCTTCCAAAAAAATTTGAATATGTTCTGGCTCCACACACCTGAGCAAGACACCATTATAATCCTTCTTGTACAAGATACCATCAATCACTACATAAGCAATTGCATGAAGTCTATAATATTTGTGTTTTGAACTATCCAAAAAAACAAAATAGTCACCTATATGCAGATAATGAATCATCTGATGTATCCAATTTGCTGCAATGATTGGAGCAACAACTTCATCTTCATTATTAAAGGTTGTTTCAACTTGTTGTTCAACTGTTGTGACATTTTCTGAATTTATAGCAAGCTTCTCGCAAAGACCTTTGCCTCTAACAAGTTTGGTAACCTTTATTTTGATGTCATATTCCATCACCTTCATGATCCATCCTAATATCTTGTCGTTAATATCTTTGCTTAGCAGAAATTCTTTAACAATTGAATCAGCAACCAATAGATGTATCTTATTATTAGACAACATATGTCTAAATTTCTTAAGACTCCTAACTACAATAAGCATATGTTTTTCAACGAATGAATACCTTGTTTCATAATCACGCAAGACTTGACTAAAAAATGGAATAGGTTGTTCAAGTCCTTCATCATTCTGTTGACATAACATGGTAGAAATTGTATCAACACTACCAAATTCATACAATATAAAATATTTATCAAATTTTTGGATTAATGAGTGTTGGGGCTGCTGCAAGTGCCTCTTTGATTTGTTCAAAACTATTCTTACCCTCTTTTGTTCAGCTGAAAATAGTGTTCTTTTTTAACATGGTTGTAAGAGATTGCAACAATGCTACAATGTCAGGAATAAATCTCTTAATGAATTTTATTTTGCCTAAGAAACTCTACAAACCTTTTTTGTGATCAGGAAGTGGCAATGCCAGAATGGTCGCAATACATTCTGGGTCAATAGAAATACCATCTTTAGAAATAATTTAACCCAGAAGTTTACCTTCGTGAAAAGAAAAAATGCTCTTTTTTGGATTCAAAGAAACTCCATACTCTCTGCATCTCTCAAAATTCTATCTAAGATGACCAAAATGTTCATTAGCATTTCATGAGAAAATAATGATATCATCTAAATAAACAAGAAAAAACTTGTTTATCAAACCTTGGAGATCCATATCCATTGCTCTCTGAAAGGTTTCTCTCACATTTGAAAATTCAAATGGAATTTTCCTATAAGCCATAGTACCCCATTTGGTGGTAAATTTTGTCTTCTACTAATCTTTTTCTTTAACCAATATCTGGTTATAACCTAAATATCCATCCTGCAATGAGAACCTTTCTGATCCTTAAACAACCTACAATATCTACTCCATTGAAGGCAACAAATAGTGATATTTCAGTGAAACTCTTTTTAGATCATAGAAATCAATGCACAATCTTATCTCTCCATTCTTTTTTTTGATAGGCACCAGGTTCAAAACCCAAGAGGTGTCCTTAATTGGAAAAATGATACCACCCTCAATCAATTTATTCAGCTATGTTTTCATCAAGTGCTCCAACTTAGGATTCACGGGCCTTTGCATTTGTCTGATTGGATTAGCATTGGGTTCAAGCTCAATTGTATGCTGAGCCAACTCGGGGTTAAAACCCTTGAGGTATCCATACTCCCAAGCGAAGATATCACTAAATTCCTAGCAAAGAAAAACAAAAGCCTATTGTTCTGCTCTGGTACAGACTTTGCCAAGCTTGAGAATCTTGTCTCTAAAAATTTCTACCAGCTCATAATGCTCTTAACCATAATAATGGACTTATCCTTTCTGACCTGATCATCAATATTGAAGATTGATTGAAGGGTAACCAACCCCTTATGCAGTTTATTTATCTTCAACTACAAAATTTGGTCCTCATATTGTTGTTCAAGTTTCTACTAATTAGTAGCAGAAAACTCTGCTTCTTTGATCAAAAAACTAATTATCTGTTGATCGCTGTCAAAAATTTACCAACTGATAGTATTATTAGGTACAGATGGTCCTAATACCACCTTGACATAATGTAATACCTCAATATTATGTATATTAGTAGGTATATCATACTGTGAACCTATGGCAGCTAATCTATTTGCTTCCTTATTCTAATTTCTAGGAATTGGAAGAAAATTAAAAGCACTAAAATCTTCAATTAAATCCCAGGTTTTGTGTTTATATAAATTCAGTAAATCATTCTTGGTTACACTGTGAGTTCTTACCTGATTTTTAATCAATTTTGAGTCACCATAAGCTTGTAAGCACTTAATACCTCTTTTCTTGGCCCATTCCAAGCCATGAATTAGTGCTCCGTACTCAGCCACGTTGTTCATGCAACTGAAAGAAAAATAGAGTATTGGATAATATTTATCTCCTTCAAGTGAAATGAGGACTGCTCCTCCACCAACACCTATCTTACTCCTTGAACCATCAAAAAATAGCTTCCAAAGCTGGTTATCCTGCTGATCAGGTTGTACCCCATTTTTAACTAGGTTTGGAATCATTACATTAGGCTCCTAAATCATATAAACACATAAACCTATCTCATCCATGCGAGTAAAAGGATCAATCTCATGATATTCATCTGCCCACTCATCAAGATTCATGGCGGTTATCCATCCAATTGGTGTACCAGAGTCTAAGGTCATGGATTGATCCTCCTGGCCATGGACAACAAGGTTAGCATTTATTGCACTAGGTACATATGGCTCTATATGGTCCTTAGCCTAGATTTCTAACTTAATGGTCACCTTTGTACCATATCTGGTTCTAAAAAACATGTGAGACCAGTCAGAAGACAAATACCCCCTATGTTAGCAGTGAAATCTTTGGATAGGCACATGCCAAAGAATGGCAACAAGTCTATAACATATATGTCCTACGAAACTGAGAAATTGGGGAAAGCATGCAAGGTAAGAGGTATATTTCTTTATCATTCCTACAGACTGAATGGCTGTACCATCTAGTTGTATGAATCCTTTTGAAAGCGGCTCATACGCTAGACCTAACTTATCTGCTAAACTCTTTGGTATTACAGAACTGCTTGTGCCAGAATCAATCATGCAATTATGGAATAGACTGTTACCTATAATCAAAGTGACATAGAAGGGTGGTGTTTTACCGCCTAAATGGACTGCTCCTTCTTAACCTCTGAAATATTGGCTAGAACCCTAGGCTACTCAATGATAGGTTCATCAGAAACTGATATTTTGGCTAAAGCCTCCCGCAGGCTTTCTTTCTGCCCGAGAAGATGCAAAGCATCTAACATGGTCATGCTGATAGTGGCTTTTTTCATATAATTGACAATATTAAAAGCTGGGGTACTAACCTTGTGCGACACTTTCAAAATAGTAGGCTTTGCTTGTACTATTTGAGGCTGAGGTTGTGCCTTCTATTGTTCCTTAGCTGCTGCAGTCTTCTATCTTGGAAAAATTTGAATGTTCTAAGCTGAAGCATGCTGATTTTGCCCCTGTTGGGCTATAGGAATCTTGTCTTTTTGCTAAAAAACTTTCTATTTACCTTTATCAACCTATTGTTTATCTTTTTCTGCTGGTTGTTCATTCTTATCAGCTTGTTGTCTTAGGTCGATAACTCTCTTTTTTTTTATCTTGTATTGGTTGCAATAGAGGTATTTGACTAATTTTTCCCTTGTGCATGATTAACTCCATAAAATTTGTTATCTTACTAGTTCATCATGGCAATGTCAAGATCATTTTGCTATGTTTGATCATCTTGTTGATCACTAGCCTCCTTAACTATCTTCTCAGAAGCAACATAATTGATTTGCACCATAAGGGATTGATTAACCACCCCATTCATACAAGTAGCCTAGTTATGAGGTTTATTACAGGGATAGCACCATACGTAATATTGCGCTAAATTATTTTGGATAGGTACCAGCTCCTTAGAAGAGTTGGCAGCATTCTGAATGAAAGGCTGATTAGGCCTGGGATTGTAATTTATTCACTATCCTTGGTAGTCAGCCCGATAAGGCGGCCTATTTGGCTGAAAAGGTGGTTGGTAAGGTTTTTAATTCTAGACTTGTTGGTTTTTAAGGCTTACTAAATCATTACTGATAGTTTTCAATAGTTTAGCCATCTGACGTTGGGTACCTCTAAGCTCCTACAACTCGGTATTAATTGGAACAACATTGTTTTGAGCAGTTGTTTGGAAACCAAAAGCTGGGACAATGGGTAATGGAGCCATTGGAGGTACTTGTATTGGCATTTATGGCTGAATATCTAGGAAAAATGGCATGGGAGGCCTTGGTGCAATTTTACCAGCTTGTATCAAATTATTTTCAGCTCTAATAGTTATATCATAGGCTGCTGGTAGGGTTACTCCACCCATAGATTGAATCAAAAGTGCAATATCACTATTTATTGCTCTAAGGTAATATAAAAATGAATGATCTTTTGAAGGTATTACTATGGCCAAGATTCTATCACAAGTCCTTTGAAATCTGAAATTAAAATCAGCCAATTGCTCCCACGGGGCTCTTTTGATAGTTGTCATTTGCTCCACCAAAGAAAGATTATTTGACTTTTTCAAAAACTGCTTGCTTAACTTATCTCCCATATCATCACATGTTGCAATAGAATTCACTGGTAAGCGTCAGAACCACTGAAGCTCTTTTCCTTTGAATGAAGCCGATAATAGCCTCAACGCCACATTCTCTTGAGTCATGTGATAAACTCCATAAAGTGAAGCTACGTCTTTGATATGTTCTATTGGTGTAGTCTGCTCTTCACTAGTAAAGATAGGTAGAATTTTGAGTGCAACAAATGGTATATCATCATGTTGAGCCAAATTCAATGGGCTACCCCCATTAAATGGTACAAATGCATGCACTCTGGCCATCAGAGCTGTTCTAGGAGGTGGTACTTGTAAAACTGGTACTGTACGTGTAATTGAAAAAATAGGTACAAAACTTGAAGGCCTGAGACTAGGTGGCATAGAGTGAGACCTTGGTGTTGATTTTGATCTCGATCTTCTCAACCTCCTTCTTGTTGTTTTGTCTCTTCTCTTGGGTGATGATAGCTGCATGTATTCGAATGGATCAATACTTTGCCTTATCTGAATTTTACTCATGTGTTGCTCGAATAGATCTACATAAAACAATTTTTTAACAAAGTCACCAAATATATATTGTAAACCTCTAAAAGGTTGAACTTTGATGTAAACAACATCTTTAAACTTTGAATTATTTCTTTGAAGTGAACTTCAGAGTCCCACCGGGCATGCAAAAAACTATTATCACAGGGATTTGCACCTGCATGCAACATTGGAAAGCTCTATAATCCCATGTAACATTGGATTAATTCCAGGTTGTGGGTACCCTATATGGAACTAGACCTTTGGATTCTAGGCTGACTTCCTTTATGATATTCTAATGATTATGTGTAACTTGTTTGGAAAAGGGAAGAAAGATTCTAATTGAATGCATAAACTGTACTTAAAATGAATGGTGATACACCTAATAAATAAAACTTGAATACAACCTAACTCAGATGATTTATCCATATTTTTATTTGCACAACTAAATCTAATAACTTAAACACTTGAATGTTTCATACAAAGGCTTTGAAAAAATATATTTTCAAAGGAAAACTCTCTTTTCACAACCAAAATATAGATTAATCATATGCACAATGTATAAGCTATGAACTTAAGCATAACTACATGCATACATTTATAAAAGAGACAGAAAGATGAGAGGTCTTGAAATGAAACACAATAATCTCTCGATCGAATCCAACACAATTACGATGCCTGAAATCTTGAAGGAAAAACTATATAATACTGAAAATCAGAAGGAATTCATATACAAATTACGAACATGGTTAACCTATAATGTTGTAAAACTATATTAATGTAAAAGATGAGTTAAAAATCTCTTTCTCTCTGCAAAAGGTATTCCAGAAGAGATGAAAAATACAAACTAAAGGAAAACGAATAATTTTTTCAAATATATACAATAAAAGCATGTGTAAAGCATCCAAATCCATGAGAAAGGGGCTCAAACTCATGCAAACATGAGTGAACTTAGGCTCAAACTCAAACTCAACTCATAGTTGACCCATATGGCACTCAAACTAAACTGAAAACTCCCAAAATCTGGATTGGAACTCATGCAAACTCCATCTTAATGCCTAATTTGCCCATGCATGATTAAGGGTTAACTTCATGTTTATGTTTGCATTTGAAAAAGTATAATTAATTAAATGATTTATAGATTATCATTTAATTAATTAAATTAAAAAAAATATCATGCAAAACATATTCTTAGGGGTTAATAAAAAAAACACTAACCCTCATATCCAATACCTAACATCAAGTAATAAAAGTAGAATACGTGAATGGAAAATATTAAAGTGATATCAACTTAATATTTTAATTACATGACTCTTTGAAGAAACTCCAAATTCATAGTTTTTTAATATCATGAGGTCAAATGACTTAGAGTCAAGACCTAGCTCCTCCATGTATATTCATTGGTCATCTCACTAACACCTCACGGGCTCCATGCACATTATTAAGTTTATTGACTTAATATTCAACACCTTGAAGATAATAATTCACAATTATTTTTCTTTAAAATATAAGAAAAATCCCACCATCGGATTAGGGTTGTGAGCAAAAGAAAGTGAAACCCTAACCATTTCACATTATTCACTATGCATTCCACTCTTTGTTGGAGTTGTGCTGCCATGCTATTGGTATTGAAGGTTGATATTTCACCATTCCCTTGCCTTTTCTAGTGATTTTCTGAGGACTCTTAATAGAAAGAGCATGGTAAGCCATGGTAAGTTAGCCTTTGTTACATATCTGGATGCTTCTCTTCCTTTGAAAGCTTTTCCAGGCACCTATGTCACGACTTTACTCAAATTTTTGTTGCATTTTCTTTATGATCTATGTGGTGCTACCTCTTTTCACTTTGAGTTCACTACTAGAGGTTTTTCCTAAAGTTTATACCCACAGGTATGGCAATAAACAACTGGAATGATACATGGGTAAGCTCCTCTTCTTGCTGGAAACATTAGTATTCCTTCATTTTCTGTTAATAGGAATCTAAAATTGAGGTCAATGAATGCAAAATAACAACAAGCTTACACTCTCTGTTATACAACTTTTCGTACAAACCCCAAATGGGTTTTCATTACCTATGTGATATGAAGATCTCCCAGGTTGCGAATTGCTTTTGTATTATAAATAATTCATTATTTACAATTTGATGGTTTTCAAAATGCATTTTTGGCTTCAGAAAAATGGTATTAGAGTAATGTTATGCTTCCCCTAACAGAAATAAAACACTTTACTCCTCTTGGCTTTCTCAATGCATAGGATTTTATGGGTATCTATTTAATTTTGTATTATTCCATGCACTTGAGGGTTTCTGTGAAAATATGCAGGTCGTGGCTTGTTGAAACCCTCTCCTCTATCCTCGGTTTTAGAACTCTTATGTTGAGGGTTTAATACTCTTTTTCTGATCCACCAATCTTGATAGACACACAACATCATATGAACACTATGCTTACTGCAAAAATCCAAAGCCTTCTATGTCTATCTAAAATGTATACATTGAGAAGAACTTATAGAAAGAAACAAACATATTCAATGAAATGATATTATCCATGATTAATAAAAAAAAATTCATTTGAATAAAATCTCCTGTAATATTCATGTTGTTCATTCTTACAGAGGAAAGAAAATATTTCATGTATTCCTGTATTATATACATATATCTTCAGACATTGTTTGCTAGCACTATACTTCATTTTGTTACATCTATAACATCACCTTTTCACTGTTTAGAAATCCACCTGTGGTGCTCTTTTAATTCTAAGATTATGTGTATTACTACCTTTGAAGGTTTTTCTTGTTGTTGACAAATTCATTATGTGTTTCTAGCTGTTGGTCTTGCAAAGGCATGTTCATTGAATTGCTAGTCATGCAGCTACCTAGTTTTTGCTTTATGCATACAAGTAATACTCATTTGATATGTGGACACTATTTTGAGCATATATTTGATTGACAATGTGACTCTTATAGAACAAAACTCCTTCCCTTGATGCATACCCAAGACTTAATGGATTGTTTTCAAATAGCAATCATTTTTACCACATTGATAGGGATACTCATTGTCCCTTAATAAATGTTCCTTCTCTATTTTCATGATCATCATTTCTTGACCCATGGTGACTGTCTTCCTACCTTTTCTAGGTAACTATGCTCACTACCTCATGGTATAATGACTATTGTCTCTTTTGAACTTACTATTTATAGGGTTACATCATCTCATTGTGTTGGGGATTTATGCTCTTGTGCCTTCAAATTGTGTATTGGATTTGTGATTGTCCACTTTTAGATCATATATCCTTGTCCTTTTAATACATATGACTATTCAAGTTTAAAAAGGTGGCTGACTTACTATAGTTTATAGGACTGTATTTCTTTTTCCTTGCATCATAGTTGCTTCTCCTAATAAATGATTAAATGTATTGGAATTGTTGTTCCAATATAATCACTCAAAAGTATTATTCACTGTTTCATTATTTCTTCAAAATTTGCACATGAATATCTATTGTTCTGAGTCTTCGAGTTAGTAACAATTCAAATAGTGGTTCCTTGTAGTATATCTTGAATTTTTTACATAAGAAGAACCATTTGAATTATTCCTATGTGAGAATGGTATGTAAGGAGAAGTCTTATGCCTTTATGAATCTTCATGAGTTGGGGCAGATTTAAATCATTTGTTCCAATCTGTCATGTAATTTTTTGTGACAAGAGTCCTATACATGATTTTTCTTGATATGATGCTCTCATTTAACAGATTTAGATGAAGCAACTTTTTATTGTTTCCTATATTTTTCCTCCTGAAATAGCATGTAGGGCTCTTCCCTTGTGGGAGCCACATTTTACACCACATGCAAAAACTCGAATAATGAATCAGCAACATGACTTTTCGTATACCTGCACAGTGAACAAACATGTTAGAAAAATAATATAAGCTGAAATTTTCCATTAAACTTTGTGCTATTTGATTACTTATCTCTTTGATGACTTAATCATATGATGAATGCCTAATTGAATGTGTATTACATCTATATTGGTAATATAGGCAGGAGGTAGGATGTAATTTTTCATTTCTCTAACACCACCATTCTCAAATCTTGCAGATGCATTTGGAGCTCGGAGCTACTCCAAATTGGATCATGACAACTGAAGGCTTTAAGTGTTACAACGATTCGTCATTCTAGACAATGATGAATGACCTTCTCCCTTATATCTATATTATCTTCAGTTGTGTAATATACTTTTCTTTCCTGTATTCATTATTTGATTATGAAAATCAAATCAAGCTATTCCCACGGCTTGTGTGGGACTTTGATTTTTACAATATGAATAGAAACAACATTACTTATGCAAGCTTATGAGTTATTTTGTTACAAACACTTGCACAATAAAATTGGAGATTCACAAGTAATAAAATTCTGGAACATAATGAATACTTAAGAATTAATTTTTTTTGTAACTTTCTTTGATGAATGCAATTCAACTCTACCTATTTTGAGTTGTAGCTAAAAATAGGTAACAATTACAAGATCCTCTTTTTGCTTTCTTTGGAACATTTTGCACAACTTCAACTTTCCTTGGGGTTGGTTTGTCTTGAACTCTTGCAATCTTCTTATGGTTCTAGTTTTCCTAATGGATGGATATAGCTTTAAGCTTATGCTCCTATTTAACAAATTTATCATACACAAGATCCATAGTTGTTGGACTGTGCACATCCACCTCTCCTCTAATCTGATGATTAAGTCCCATGATAAACTTTCTTATAAGGAAGCATTCATCGTTTTGGTATATTGGAGCATAACATAGAAGATGGGTAAACTTCTCCCAATATTCATTAACCGTCATCTCCCCTTGTCTTAGATTCTAGAAGTTCGTGAGTTTTTGGTCCAAATAAGGTTGGGGCAACCATTTTTATGGAAAATTTCAACAAACTCACTGCAAGTCAGTTTCCATGAGTTAAGATTGAGTTCCATCTTTTTATTCATCTACCAATTAGAGGCTTCTCCTTCTAATTGGTATGCTCCCCATGCGGATTTGATGACCTCAATATAATTTTGAATGTTGAAGTACTTCTCCATTTATACTAACCAAGACTCAACTTGATCTCTGATGATGCTTCCTTCAAACTTGGGTGGGGTAATTTTCTTCTATCTCTAGAGAGTTCAAAAGTTATTTTCTTCCTATTAGTCTTCTCAGATAAGGAAGGGGATTTCTCTTTTTCATGATCATGGGTTTGATCATGCTCTTAAGAATATTTATCTCCCACATTCTCATTGTTTAGAACTTCTTTCTCAACCCTACCCTTTACCCTTTCTTGTTCAAGGTTTTCCAACCTTGCTAAAATTTGGTCTAGTCTAGCTTTTACTCCTACTTGTCCTTTCCCAACTTCTTGGCTTCCGCTAGGATTGGTTCATGTCCTCACCATCTTTGCAAAAATGGATTCTACCTGAAGGTTTTTCCATGTTAGATTTAATCATGTTATCAATTATCTTATGAAAAAAAATGAAATGAGCTATTAATCACACATAAGGAATTCCACATAATACTTTAAGCACAAGATTTTTTTTATAAACGCATGATTTTATTAATTCACAAGGATCTAAATATACTTTTGATTACATGGAGCGACTATTCAGATAGTTGAGTGGAGATTATCCCTTGGATTCACTCTATGACATGTAACTTAATGGAGTATACCCTACAGATTGATATTTTTCATCTCATTTGTACATACCTATCCCATAATGGATAATAGACTTTGGATTTTTCATCTGATACATACTTGCGAGGTACATATCCCTTAGACTCATTACTCAAGGAAATTACAATTACTTCCACCATTGGAAGAGCTCTAGGGTCCCTAAAGATAAATGTTAGATTAATGCTCCCTTCTAAGGGTATATCCCTGGAAAGTGATAAAGACTCAGAGTTTGTTGGTGAGATGAAAGGTAGGTAGTTTTATTTATCCTCCATCTTCAGCTTTCTATTCACATCACTAATTTGAGAAAGCACATGACTGAAGGTTTCAATGTCGCTTGACTAGATGGCATTGTCATAGTTGGTACCCTTAATTTTTGTAGCGATGTTCTCTCTCTCCTTCTTGGCCTTAAGGTAGCACTTGTTTCAGATTATTGAATTTCTAGTTGTTAACCTAAGACACACCATCCTAGAACAATAATTTCCAAACATTAGATAACGTTGGATAGAAATATTGATGAGCTCATAGGTTCCAGAGCTAAACCTAGCTTTGATACCACATGTAACATGTCAACCATTCCCTAAAGTAATTTTACCAAATTTTTCACTTTGCGAGTAAATAAACTATGCAATAAGCCATTGCAATAAAAAAATTATTTTCTTTATTGAGAACAAATGAAGATAGATGCCATAACAATGAACAATAATGATTGTATTCCAACATAATAAATTCATGATTACAATATTTACAAGAATGTGTACAAAGTACATACATAGCTCAACTAAGCTTCAAGCAATAGATATAGATAGTCCAAGAACCTCCTTTAAAATATTTGGTCTTCTTGTCACTTGCTGAGGAGGAGAAGCATCATTCAAGCACTTTTTTGCCAACCATGGAATCATATGCGATACCACACACATATATCATTTGATAGATGGCCCTACCCTTCGATGAAGATATTGGTGGAGTAACCTCGTAATGACAACCAATTGAGCCTAGTGTTATTTCATACATGACTAGAAATTTTAAACCTACAATCTAGAACTAGCATGCAAATAAATGGATCATAGTGAATTGACAGTGGAGCCAAAGGTAATCACACTACTTTGGCCAAAGTGTTCTCACCTAGTACTTTGAGTGATAGTCATCCTACTCACGTACACTACTCAAGCTAAATTTGACTTTAGGCAACTATATACTACACATAGGTTTATCCTTCAATGGGTAGTCGTTAAACCTAGAGACAACCTATTCCCATAACTTAATGATATATCTACTCATAAAACATAAATACAAGTTACCCTCCCTTTACAGATAATCAAACCCTAGGTGTAACTTGGAAACTACCAATTATACCAATAACTAGCTATAGAAAACTCTTGATCTATCCCTACTTAATTATATATAGTAAACATATACCTATGACAAACAATCTCCCCTATTATGGAGTAAATACAAGCACTTCATAGAAAAGAGTAACATAGCTTCCTATTCATTTCCAAAGAAAATACTATAAAAAAGATCATATAAAACAAACAATCTTTTATAAGCAAAGATAAATAAAGGAAGATTTATCCTCATGCATATAATACACTTGTCCAATTGACTGATTGTTTTTCCCAAAACAACAACTAGATTTACTTTTCTTTCTCAATCAATGCCTCAACGAACCTCTCTCTCAAGTTGATGATATTCTTCTCAAGAAATGATAATATCTCTCACATAATACTCAATGCTCTCACAGAATACAACATAATGAAGTTTTAGATTAAAAGTGCGTAATAGAGTGGAATAGAATGAGTAATAAATGAGAGAGTATGCTTCTCTATTTATACAACAAGGAGATTTTATAGCCTATAGAAAAGGCATGTAAATTGAAGCAATATCCATGCTAGTCATCTCACTTCGCTGGAAAAAAGGTGGCAGAAAATAAAGAGTTGACTCAGCATACTAAGCTATAGGTTAACCTCTCATTATTAACAACAACTTAAGACTATTTCAATCTTCACATGATCAAATGGTGAAATTCAAATTGTTCCTAGAATCGACTTCTACAGCTCTTAGAACTTCATATAATGGTGCCAAGCAAGCAGCCTATTCACCTATTATTTTCCATGGCCCTTACTCATTGAATTGATCTATGAGTACAATGTAACACATGCATGTAGTCAACTAAGTCTATGCTTCAACAGAAATAAAGTAATGATGAGCCACTTCATCTCATAAATGATGCTTGACCATTTCCTTGTTGTTATTAATCCTATTCATTGGATGTTGTGGTTGTGTTTCTGATATGTGGTTGTCATTGATGTCAAAACTATTAGCATTGATGATTATGAAGGTTGTATATGTCGAGGATATTGAGAAAATTAGAATAAATATGTTGCAGGCAGTCTGTGAAGATCATAGTAATGGAAATTTATGTAAGTTGTTATTCAAAAATCGTGCATTAAAGGGTTTGTTGTTGAGTCTATCTAGTATGTTGTCTAGAAGTTTTAGAGGTGCGCATCAAGATTGGAAAAGTTATTAATTTTTGAATTCCTACAATTATTTTGTTACTGTAGTAGGTGTTTTTGGAAGAAGCGAATGCATTTTTGGTAAATGTAATTGTTGTGTATTCTCCTGAGATGGTCATTGATGTTTCTAGATTGTGATCTATCATTGTGGTATGTCCACATTGATCGGTGAGTTCATGATCAAAAAATTTCTTTTGTGTGTTCAATTTTTCATGTTCTTGGCTGACATGATGGTGGTAGCATGTTGTGGATCCTTATGGATTAATTTTTTATTATTTGGCATGTTCAAGGATATTGATTTAGGTCTTCATTATGTTGTGACTAACTTAGGTTGGTACACATTGAGATTTGTTCATGAATTGGGCTGACAGTTTGTAATTCATTTATTCTTTATTTGTGGTAGACAAAGTTGATGTAAATTCATGTAGCGGATATATAAGAGCGATTTTTTCTTTATTTTCATGAAGTGTACAAGGTATGCTCCATGAATGTATATGAAGTGTGAATGCAAAATGTGTGAATAAAGATTAGATCATTCGATTTCAGAGCAGAGTGTGAAGAATATTGAGCGAAGTGTGAAGAAGGGTTTATGTGCCTAACCAAAACTGTCATCAAGATTTTGTAGCAGCTAATTTCTCAGTTCAACCTCATCAGATGGATTTAATCTGATTATTTTATGTAAACCAGTGAGCCTTCCCTTCTGAGAAGTGAGCTCTAGGTAGTGTGCCTGAATGCATGTGTATTCCTTATTCATTTTTCATTATACTTCTAATAGGGTATAATCTTGTGGACTAACATCCATCGTGGTTTTTCCCCTAATAGGGTTTCCACGTATAAAATCTTGGTGTTCATGTGTTTCTGATGTGTTTTTGATTCATGCTTTCATTGTTAATTATCATATCTGAGATTAAAGGTTGATTAAGGTTAAATAAGTTTAAATTTTGTAACAACTGATTCACCCCCCTCTCAGTTGTCTATCCTTGTTTTGCCAAAAATTGGTATTAGAGTTGGTTCCTCTAAAAAAATTTAATATCTTGAGGTGATTTGATATGGCATCATACAAGAAGGATAGTCCTAGATTCAATGGTACAAATTACTCTCTGTGGAAGGTCAAAATGTAGTGTCATTTGAAGTGCATTAGTGAACCCTTCTAGAAGATTACAAAGAACATATATAATATTCCTCAGAATGGTCCCTCTACTCCTGATGAAATCAAATAAGCTAAAACTAATATCAGGGCTATACAAGTATTACTAAGTTCTTTGACAAATTTAGAGATGACAAATGTGATAGGTCTGAAAATAGCACATGAGTTCTGGAAGAAATTGGAAACATTGTATGAAGGAGATGCACAAGTGAAGATTGATAAGATAACAAGTTTGAAAGGCAAGTGGGAGAAATTGAAGATGAAAACATTGTTTCTTTCATGCATAAGGTAAATGAACTAGTGATGGGTATTAGATGTGTTGGTGGAGTCATGGATGAAGATGAGATTGTGGCTAAAGTGCTCAGATTAGTGCCTACTTCTTACAAAATGAAAGGTCATGCTATTGAAGAACTCAGAATAGTAACAAATGTGGCAAGATACATGTTGATTGGTAAACTAGCTGCCTTTGAGTTGAGTGAATTTGGTGAGTCTACACCTAAGACAAAATCTGCATTTAAAGCTATTGTATCCAGAAAAATCCAATAGAGATGATCTGAGAGAAAGTTCCAGAAAGGCATTCAAGTATGAAGATGAGATGAAGAAAGAGAGCTAGAAGAGTTGGAAGCATTGATTGTGAAAATAGAATCCAGAGGAAATGGTAAAAGGAAAGCCTCCTATTAATTGTTTCTCTTGTAGTAAGATAGGTCATTTAACATCAAGGTGTCTTGAAAGAGTTTCTAAGTATAAAATCGACAAGTCTAGATTCAAAAGAAATGTTATTATGCTGAAGAAGGTATTATTGATGATGAATCTGATAAAGAAACTCTAAATGAAGATGGATGGGTATTCATTGCTATCAAGGAAAATGGTACGATTTCCACTGAATCTGCTAACAATTAGAATATTGAGAAAGCTCTTGTAGCCAAAATTGATGAAAAGGATGAACATGTGATTGACAATGGATTCTCACATCATATGACTAGTGATAAAAGAAAGTTCATAAGCTTGGAAAAGTATGACCGTGGTATTGTAAGATTTGGAGATAACAATTCTGGTGTGATTTGTGGTAGAGGCGCTATTTCTCTTGGTGGTAAATACAATACTAATGATGTCCTTTATGTTGAAGTATCGAAGCATATTTTTTTGAGTGTTGGATAGATGGTAGACAAGGGATACAATCTTCAATTCAAAGATGGAAAGTGTGGGATATTGGAAAGCTCTGGAAATATAATTGCTTCAGGTAAAAAGACAAGAGGTAACATTTTTCACCTAAGTGTTTCTAGTGAAAGTTGTTTAATTTCTCAAGTTGATGTAAGTTGGTTATGGCATAGGAGGTTGTGTCATGTGAATTTCGATAACATTATCAAAGTAAGCTCTACTCAAGTAGTTATATATCTACCTAAGTTAGTAAAGCCTACTAACACTATATGCAAGGAATGTTAAATGGGAAATCAGACAAAAATTTCTTTTAGGAGAAAACATCATCATTCTAATGGAGTACTGGAGCTGGTACATATTGATCTATGTGGTCCATCTAGAACCAGAAGTGTACAAGGAGAAAGGTACTTTATGTTGATTATTGATGATTACTCTAGGATGATATGGGTTGCTTTCTTGAGAGAAAAACATGAAGCAATAGAAAAGTTTAAATGTTTCAAGGCTTTGGCAAAAAATGAAAAAGGTTTGAAGGTCAAATGCTTAAGATCGAACAAAGGTGGTGAATTCACTTCTCAGGAGTTCAATTCATTTTGTGAAGAGTATGGAATCAAAAGACAATTATCTACTCCTTAGACCCCTCAACAATATGGAGTTGTTGAGAGGAAGAACAAAACAATTCTAGATGCTGGTAGAACTATGATGTTAGAAGGTAATGTTCCTCATATCTATTGGAGAGAAGTTGTAAGCATTGTTGTATACACTATCAACTGGGTAAATGTTAATGGTAATTGTAGTAAGACTCATTTTGAGTTGTGGTTTGGTTATAAGCCTACTGTTAAGTATTTCAAAATATTTGGAAGTAGATGTTATACCAAGAGAGATGAAGATATTGGAAAGTTTGATGCTAGAAGTGATGAAGGAATATTTCTTGGTTACTCCACTAAGAGAAAAGCTTACCGGTGCTACAATAGAAGATTGAAGAAAATGGTTGAAATTGAAAATTTCAGAGTTGATGAAGACATTGTTAGATCATCCTGATACTGTGGATATGATTTAGATGACCAACAAGATAGTACTGATAAAGGAAATACTATTTAGACACATAATCAAGTTCAAATTGTTCTGATGAATCAAGAGAATCATGAAGGAGAAGCTAGTGGAAGTGCAGAAGAGAGAACAAAAGAACCAGAAGTTAGGGAGAATCCCAAAGTTCCAAGGTATGTAAAGCTAAATCTTTCTGAAAATCAGATTATAGGAGACAAGAAAAAAGGTGTGTAGACTAGAAGAAGAATTGCAGAAGAATATTGTCTGATTTCCAAAAACTAAGCCTAGTAATGTCAATGAAGCATGTAAAGATGAATATTGGATGGAAGTAATAAAGGAATAACTGATGCAGATGGACAAAAATGATACATGGATTCTTGTTCCCAGACCTCAGGATAAAAATGTGATTGGAACCAAATGGGTCTTTCAGAATAAGCTAAATGAACAAGGTGAAGTGGTCATAAATAAAGCAAGACTGGTATGTAAAGGGTACTCATAGATGGAAGGTATTGATTTTTAAGAAACCTTTTCCCCTGTTGCTAGAATTGAAACTATAAGGTTATTTCTTTCTTATGCTACTTTCAAGAATTACAAAGTCTATCAAATGGATGTGAAGTCAGCATTATTGAATGGTGAGTTACAAGAAGAAGTTTATGTTGAGAAACCGGGTGGATTTTAACTGACTGATGAAAAAGACATGGTTTTCCAATTGAAGAAAGCACTATATGAACTCAAACAAGCCCCTAGATCTTGGTATGCTAGATTGGATAAATACTTGTTGAATCTTGGATTCAATAAAGGTACTACTGACAACAATTTGTATTTCAAGATGGATCATGATAAAGAATTGATTATTGAAGTCTTTGTTGATGACATTATTTTTTAAGGTGATGATGACTTATGCATGAAGTTTGCTAATGAAATGAAAAGTGAATTTGATATTTCAATGATAGGAGAGATGAAATTATTTTTAGGATTTCAAATTACTCAGTTAGAGGATGGAATCTTCATATCTCAGTCCAAATATGTAAGAGAGTTACTGAAAAAGTTTGGCATGAAAGACTCAAAACTACTTGTACACCCATGGTAACTGGAATGCTAGTTAACACGGAATGATGATTCTCCTAAAGCTAATTAAATAAGGTATAGTTCACTGATTGGTGGATTACTCTATTTGACTCAGACCAGACCAGACATTATGAATGTTGTATGTATGGTTGCTAGATATCAAGCTGATCTAAAGGAATCACATATGACTGCAATAAATAGAATTTTTAGATACTTGAAAGGAATAGTTGACTTTGGGCTATGGTATCCTAAGGATAATACTCTTACTCTAAATGCCTTTACAGATGCAGATTGGGCAGGAGATGTGGATGATAGGAAAAGAACAAGTGGTGGTGCATTATTCTTAGGGAAGAATTTGGTGTCTTGGCTAAGTAAAAAGTAGAATTCCATTTCCTTATCTACTGCTGAGGCAGAATATATTGTTGTTGCAAAAAATTGTACTCAAGTAATGTGGATGAAGAATATGCTCAAAGATATCAGAATTAAGTATGATGAGCCTATTGCTATATTTTGTGATAACTCAAGTGCCATAAACATTTCCAAGAATCTGGTGTTACATTCAAAGAAAAAACATATATCTATCAAGTATCACTTTTTGAGAGACAAAGTAAGTGATAAAGAGGTCAGATTGGAATATGTGCCTACTGAGGAACAAATTTCAAATATCTTTACTAAACCATTTCCTAAAGATAATTTTGAGTATCCCAAAGGTAAGTTAGTGGTGATTTCCCCTCCTAATTTGAACTAAGATGTAAGTCTTTGCATCAATCCATGCACTCATAGTCATATCTTGTTTCTGATTGATGTTGTGGTGGATGCTACTCAGGGGGAGTAGTCAGATGATTTAGATATGTGGTTTAGAGCTTGTGTACCTTTTCCATTGATGTCAAAGGGGGAGAAGAGTAATGTGAAAAACCTTTGAGGAAGAAAAGGGGAGAAGAGTAATGTAAGAGGAAAAAGGAGATAGTTTGAGAAGAGATAGTTGTGTTGATGGTATTTTTCACATCATGTGTTTCCATCAATGCCAAAGGGGGAGATTGCTGGATGTTGTGGTTGTGTTTCTGATATGTGGTTTTCATTGATGTCAACACTATTAGCATTGATGATTTTGAAGGTTGTATATGTCAAGGATATTGAGAAAATTAGAATAAATATGTTGCAAGCAGTTTGTGAAGCTGTGAAGATCAGAATGGTGAAAGTTGTTTAAGTTGCTATTCAAAAGTCACACATTAAAGGGTTTGTTGTTGAGCCTATCTAGTATTTTTTTCATAATTTTTAGAGGTTTACATCAAGATTGGGGAAAGTTATGAATTTTTGAGTTCCTATAGTTATTTTGTTACTGTAGCAGGTGTTTCTAGAAGAAGAGAATGAATTTATGGTAAAATGAAATTGTTGTGTATGCTCCTGAGACATTCAATAGATTTTTTAGATCATGATATATCATTGTGGTACGTCCATGTTGATCGATGTGTTCATGATCAAGACTCTTCCTTTGTGTGTCCAAGTTTTCATGTTCTTGGTCAACGTGATGGTGGTAGTGTGTTGCAGATCCTTATGGATTAATTTTTTATTATTTGGCATGTTCGAGGATATTGATTTAGGTCTTCATTATTTTGTGACTGACTTAGGTTGGTACACATTGGAATTTGTTCATGAATTGGGCCGATAGTTTGTAATTAATTTATTCTTTATTTGTGGCTGACAAAGTTGTTGATGTAAATTCATGTAGCGGATATATAAGTGCGATTGTTTCTTCATTTTGAAGTGTGTGAGGTATGCTCAGTGAATGTATATGAAGTTTGAATGTGAAATGTGTGAATAAATATTAGATCATTTGATTTTAGAGAAGAGTGTGAAGAAGATTGAGTGAAATGTGAAGAAGTGTTTTTGTGCCTAACCGGAACTGTCATTAGGCTTTTGTAGAAGCTAATTTCTCAATTCAATCTCATCAGATGGATTTAATTTTATTATTTTATGTAAGGAAATGAGCCTTCCCTTTTGAGCAGTGAGCTCTAGGCAGTGTGCTTGAATTCATGTGCATTCCTTATTCATTTTTCATTATACTTCTAACAGGGTATAATCTTGTGGACTAACATCCACCGTGGTTTTTCCCCTAACAGGGTTTCCACGTATAAAATCTTGGTGTTCATTTGTTTTTGATGTGTTGTTGATTCATGATTTCACTATTAATTATCAGATCTAAGATTAAAGGTTGATTAAGGTTAAATAAGTTTAAATTCTATAACAACTGATTCACCCCCCCTCTCAGTTGTCTATCCTTGTTTTTCCAACACTATTATCATGTGTTTCCCTTTATTTTATGTTTAGTAATTATTCCATCACCATATGATAAGGCATCCCAAGTAATTGTTGTTTACTAAGTCAATGGAGTTCTATCACAAAGAATCAACTATGTCAAACTCTCCATATCAACTTATTTGATGCACTATATGTATTGCATATAGCTTGATCTTTATTCATTGTTAATGTACATTATATTCTACCTTTATAATGCTTGTATATGTTGCATATAAATTGACCTATGTTCTTGTAATAATTCAGTCTCTAAGCATTGCTTATGTTAATCGACCTACAAACATACAATCATATTTAATATATATTCATATATTTACATATACATATATATGTGTATATCTACTCATATATATGTATATGTATATATGTTTATATAGATTTTTATATATATCTCATTCCATTAAAGAATGTACACATTCGATTTACAAATGAATACAACTAAGTTAATATTCACATAGTATTAACAATTACATTGATTGTGTACATATATACATATATATATTCCTCTATGTACATTTATATGTATGTGTACATCTATCAATACATTCGAATGGGAATGTCCATTTTCCAATCATACATGTGTATTGATACATGTATACATATGGATATATGTATATATCTTATATATATGCACATTCTACTGCACACCATATTCATTCTCAATCACTATCGTATTGATAAGCATCTAAATACTATATATCTCCCCTATTACGAAGTAAATACAAGAACTTCATAGAAAAGAGTAACATAGCTTCCTATTCCTTTCCAAAGAAAATACTATACTTTCCTATTGCAAGTATTCCAAAACAAATCATATAAAACACAATCTTTTATAAGAAAAAAAACAAAGGAAGATTTATCCTCATGCCTCTAGTACACTTGTCCAATTGACTGATTGTTGTTCCCAAAACAAAAACTAGCTTTAATTGTCTTTCTCAATCAATTCCTCAATGCACCTCTCTCTCAAGTTGATGATATGCTTCTCACAAAATTATAATATGCTCTCACAGAATACAACATAATGAAGTAGTAGATTAAAAGTGCATAATGGAGTGGAATAGAATGAGTAACAAATGAGAGAGTATGATTCTCTATTTATACAAAAAAGAGACTTTACAACCTATAGAAAAGGCATGCAAATTGACAACAATATCCATGCTAGTCGTCTCACTTCACTGGAAAAAAGGTGGCAACAAATAAAGAGTTTACTCAGCATACTAAGCTACAGGTTGACCTCTCAGTTTTTGACAACAACCTAAGACTATTTCAATCTATACATGATAAAATGGTGACATTCAAATTGTTCCTAGAATGGACTTCTACAGCTCTTAGAACTTCATATAATGGTGCCAAGCAAGCAACCTTTTCACCTATTATTTGGTGCGACCCTTAGTCATTAGATCAGTCTATGAGTAAAATGTAACACATGTATGTAGTCGACTATTTCTATGCTTCAACAAAATAAAAGTAATGATGAGCCAATTTGTCTCATAAATGACGCTTGACCATTTCCTTACCTTGTTGTTATTAATCCTATTATCATGTGTTTCACTTTATTCATTGTTTAGTAATTATTCCATCTCCATATTATAAGGCATCCCAAGTAATTGTTGCTTACTAAGTCAATGGAGTTCTATCACAAAGCATCGACTATGTCAAACTCTCCATATCTACTTATTTTCTGCACTATATATATTGCATATAGTTTGATCTTTATTCATTGCTAATGTACATTATATTTTTCCTTTACAATGCTTGTATATGTTGCATATAAATTGATCTATGTTCCTATAATAATTTGGTCTCTAAGCATTGCTTATGTTAATCGACCTCCAAGCATACAATCATATTTAATATATATTCATATATTTACATATATATATATATATGTATATCAACTCATATATATATGTATATGTATATGTATATATATGTTTATATATATTTATATATATATATATCATTCCAATAAAGAATGTACACATTCAATATACAAATGAATACAACTAAGTTAACATTCACATAGTAATAATAATTGCATTGATTGTGTACATATACACACACACACACACACACACACACACATATATATATATATATATATATATATTCCTCTATGTAAATTTATACATATGTGTACATATATCAATACATTCGTATGGGCATATTTGATTTCCAATCATACGTGTGTATTGACACATGTATACATATGGATATATGTATATATCTTATATCTATATACACATTCGATTGCAAACCATATTCATTCTCAATCACTATCATATTGATAAGCATCTATATGTGATATATCTATATATATTATATATATACACATTTGATTGCACACCATATTCATTCTCAATCACTATTGTATTGATAAGCATCTACATGTGATATATCTCCCCTATTACAAAGTAAATACAAGCACTTCATAGAAAATAGTAACATAGCTTCCTATTCCTTTCCAAAGAACGTACTATACTTTCTTATTGCAAGTATTCCAAAACAAATCATATAAAACACACAATCTTTTATATGCAAAGATAAACAAAGGAAGATTTATCCTCATGCTTATAATATGCTTGCCAATTGACTGATTATTGTTCCAAAAATAACAACTATATTTACTTTTCTTTCTCAATCAATGCCTCAATGAACCTCTCTCTCAAGTTGATGATATGTTTCTCGCAAAACGATAATATGCTCTCATAGAATACTCAACGCTCTTGCGGAATACAACAAAATAAAGTTATAGATTAAAAGTGCGTGATGGAGTGGAATATAATGTAACAAATGAGAGAGTATGCTTCTCTATTTATACAACAACAAGGAGAATTTACAGCATATAGAAAAGGAATGTAAATTTACAACAATATCCATACTAGTTGTCTCACTTCACTGGCAAAAAGGTGGCAGCAAATAAAGAGTTTACTCAACATACTAAGCTACAAATCGACCTCTTAGTTTTGACAACAACCTAAGACTATTTCAATATGCACATGATCAAATGGTGGCATTCAAATTGTTCCTATAATGGACTTATATAGCTCTTAGAACTTCATATAATGACACCAAGCAAGCAGCCTATTCACCTATTATTTGGTGCGACCCTTACTCATTGAATCGGTCTATGAGTAAAATGTAACACATGTATGTATTCGACTAATTCCATGCTTCAACCGAAATAAAGTAATGATGAGCTAATTTGTCTCATAAATGATGCTTGACCATTTCCTTACCTTGTTATTGATCCTATTATCATGTGTTTCACTTTATTTGTTGTTTAGTAATTATTCCATCGCCATATGATAAGGCATCCCAAGTAAATTTTTTTTACTAAGTCAATGGAGGTCTATCACAAAGCATCAACTATGTCAAACTCTCCATATCGACTTATTTGTTGCACTATATATATTGCATATAGTTTGATATTTATTCGTTGCTAATGTACATTATATTCGACCTTTACAATTCTTGTATATGTTGCATATAAATTGACCTATGTTCATGTAATAATTTGGTCTCTAAGAATTGCTTATGTTAATCGACCTCCAAGCATACAATCATATTTAATATATATTCATATATTTACATATACATATATATGAGTTGATATACTCATATGTATATATGTATATATATGTTTACATATATATATCATGCCAATAAAGAATGTACAAATTCTATATACAAATAAATACAACTAAGTTAACATTCGCATATTAATAACAATAACATTGATTGTGTACATATATATATATATATATATATATATATATATTCCTCTATGTACATTTGTACGTATGTGTACATATATCAATACATTCATATGGGAATGTCCATTTTCTAATCATACGTGTGTATTGACACATGTATACATATGGATATATATATATATATTCTATATATATACACATTCAATTGTATGCCATATTCATTCTCAATCACTATCGTATTGATAAGCATCTACATACGATATATCTATATATACATATACATGTCATTAGATCCATTTGATAGTTCCATGTGCATAAGCAACTCATTCATAATTGTTCATAGGTATGCCTAACTGTGTACCCTCATGTGCATGTTTCTTCCCATGTATGGTCTATCCTCAACATGCTTATGTGTACATATACATATTCCATGTATGTTCAACTCATCAATACAAGAATGGTAACATAGGGAAGAACCCAAAAACTCTAAACATATATCATCCAAGCATGCATTCAATAGTAACCAAGACCCTTACTAATACATACATTCATTCTAAGGATGACTTACCAGTTCCCTACATAACAACTTGACTCAACTATTATACTATGAGAGTGTGTGTAAGCTTAGATAGGTTATGTTATTGGTTACCTGACCAAGATCTTCTCCTAAGTGATATTTCTCCTCCACCTGGATGATTGAAAATATACCTGCATCAACTAACACATTCCCATGGTAGTCAACTATTCAACAGAACATGCATTACATATAATACATCTTTATATTTAGAATATTCATTTCAATTACTATTCATTTAAAATATATGTATTTATTCACATATCATCTAAACAAAACAACATTCATTCATAGCTTGCTGATAACAAAGTGCAAGCATAATTTATTCATCTACAAAATCTAATTTACATTCAAATTTATCCTACATAATAATAGTAAATAGTAAGTACACAGTTGGGGTGTAACACTTCGTCATCGAAATGTATGGAAATCAATTAGTGGGCCCCATCTGGGAAGTAACAAAGTTAGTTGGTGATGTGTAACAACAAGTGGAAAAGATCGATTGATCATTTTGACAATTCACATCCTAGCTGTCAATTGCATGGAGATGACATGGACACTTAGATGGAAGGAAAATTATCGAAGTGAATGGAATTTATCGGCATAACTCAAATATGTCTTAGCTCGATATGGTAATGTGTTATGGAAAAATATCAACAACACTCATTTTAAAGGAAGACTCATTCAATGGTTGTGTTTCAAAGGGTGATGATGAATTGAGAACCGTGGATCATGGTGGGAAGTGATGAGATCAACGGTCAGAATTCGAAAAATGGTGATTTCGAATGGTTAAGTCTATGAAAGTATTTTTTGACTGGCAAGCGACTAGAAGAATTAAATAAATCAGTCTATCTACGCCAACAATAGACTTAATTGGTGATTTGAGAGGTAGAACAGTGACACAGAGCAATAAGCGTATGAATATTGGTTTCAAATCTTATGCACAAAAGAATATATTAAATGTGAATCCAATTTTGGGGGTTACAGATCACCAATCTTAGAATAATTTTAGAGATAATACTTAATGTGGGTGAGGATTGATGCAGTGAATGCTTCCTAATGAACATAGAACAAAAACCCTAATTGTTGCATTAAGTTATATTCTTCTAGGTGTACACAAAAAATATACATAGTCGATTGGTTAGTGAAAGATGTGAGGAGGGTGAGAAATAGTTGGCATTGTGAGATACAAGAGTAGGAGAGTAGTTGAGTGCAGAGAACACAACTGCAGAAGAAGAATGCACTATGTGTGAACAAGATGAACCAAACAAAAATAAAAATTCTAATATGGTTTTGTGCTTTTTTTTAGGTTTCACTCATTCAATCCGGTGTATTATAGAAGAGGGAATATTTCAATGAGCATGTCGTAGAAGAAAATTGAGAAGAGTGTAGGAAAATAAGTAAGGTGGAGAAAAAGGGCAAAGAGGAAAATACAGAGGATGAGTTGTTGAGACTGCAACATCAGCAACAAAAATTAGGTATAGAACATAATGATGCATGGTCAAGTTATGTAGAACTAATCTATTGCATAAATGAGTTTTGAAATGTTGTAAAATGTGGTTGCCTCATTTGTGTTGAGTAGGTGCTTTGTGTAGGGTGTTGGTGCATCCCTGAAATGTGACTTTAGAATTGGGAAGTTGGTGCTTCCTTGGGTTGGTTCCCTAAACATTGTAATAGAGGCTTTATTTGTAAGGATGGATTAGGACAATCGATCCTAGTAGCTATTTTCACCATGGTTTTTTCCAATCTTGGGTTTTCCATGTATATTTGGTGTCATGTGATGAATGTGTGTGCGTGCCTAATTTTGTAATTACATGTCTTTATCCACACATTAATAATTTAATGAATAAATCTACATTAAATGATAAATGGTAAAATTTGAAATCTACTGATTCACCCCCCTCTTAGTAGCACATTGTGTTCCAACATCATTAATGAAATTGTTAACAAGAGCACTAATGATACTCTTCTATCTTATACCAATCGAGTTACTAATACACCCATTAACTTAGAAGAGAGTTATGTCAAGGATTTAAGATCTTAAGAAAACAAGGATGTGACATAACCAATGATAATGAGGTCCACAAACTACTAGAACAAATTCCAATTGAAGATACCAAAGGATTAGGATATCAAGATCCTCCTCCCCCGCATCTTCCAAAGAAAAAAGTGTCCTCCTTCATAATGATCAACCAATCCATCACAAGGATGATAGGATCACCTTAGGTCCTCCTCCCTCAAACAAACCTCAATCAAGAAAGAAATCTAAGCCTTATAAAGTTAAATAATTTCCATTTTTACACACCAAAACAAAAATTGAACAAAGAATGGAACACCTTCTTTGCTTAGGATTGAATTACTTTCCTCCTATCAAAGAAAAAAAAAGGTAAGAGTACAAACATGAACTATTGTGCATTTCATGAAACACTTGGTCATCTTATTGATGAGTGTCGTGTTTCAAAGAGACTCCTTAGTGAATTTGGAAAAATTCAACTAGACTGTGATCAGATAATCCCTTAAAAATTAATTGCTTTGATCCTTGCCATGTGTTGTTATAAAATAATAGCATGCTCGCTATTACATGTTTTACATTTACTGTAAATAATTTCTATATTGCAAGGAGTCCATTCTAATCACCCATCTTAGTTCATCCTTGTCCTGCACTTAGTGGGGGTAAGGAGTTAGTAAGCCTTGTCCTAGTACAACACTAGTTGTTACCCCTTTGGCTAGTTATCGACCTTTCACATATGATGAACAAGATTGGGATGTAGACGACCTTCTATAGGTTGACTCACATGTGCCTTACTAGTCTTTTCTTTGTCTTCTTTTTTATGTTCTTTGTGTGTGATTGCATGTGCGTAATGTGATCCCTTGTATCATTTTGTTTGATATGTCTTTATGTTCATTCCTTTATTTGCATGTACATTCTTCTATATGTCATAAATCCTTATCTTTTCTTTTATCTTGTGTTTTCCTTTTGGGGATGACGCAAGGTATCGAGACATTTTAGTCTCTTCCATGTTGAACCAAAATCTTTTTCTTTATTTTATCTCTTTATGTGTCATTATTCCAGTTCCATGAATTATTTGCATAATGATGGCATTTATGAGCTCTATAATATCATTGTAGCAAAGACATATGTTGACCTTGAATCCGTGGATCCCTTATGTGTTATTTTTGGATTTTATTTGGGGGAAACCAATTTTCATGACATAGCTTCATTTGGAAACATATGTTTGACATAGGGCTTTCCAAGTAAGCTCCCATGTCTTATTTATTGTTTAGCATTGACCATTTGCTACTTTAAAGTAATTTCTCACAACATGGTGTTTAGCATACATTGGCATTATCATTTTTTACTATAGTTCATGTTTCATAGTGTAGTCTTCTTACTTCATGCATCGTGTCTTCTTCTTGGTGGTGTCATTGGGTTTAATATCCTCTAAGATTTTGATCTTTTTGAGCTTACGACATTCCTCTTAATGGTAATGCTAAGGATTGCATTCCCTAAGTTGTGAATCTTTTATCTTTGATTTTTCCTCTCTTGGAGACACTAGGCATGATGTTCCCTAAGAGGAGACCTTACATGAAATAAGAAGAACCCCTTTGAATATCCTATTTTCATTTTTGTTCATAATTTCTTAGCATAACGCAACTTGCTAACCTTGTGAAGCTTGAAGTTACAACCCTTTTCATGGCCACCAATCATAACACACCTTGCTTGCTAGTGGGGCCATATTTGTTCATGAGTACTTAGCATAACACAGCTTGCTAAACCTTATGAAGCTTTAAATTCATATTGTGTGGAACCTTATCAAAGCTATTAGGAGGTATAACTTTGGTATGGTTATGAGAGCCTAATAAGATATTTCCATTCAGCCACTTCTAGGGGCTCACCTATTGGACAAATTGTAGACACTAAAAATTGGTTGAACTTTGATTTTTGACATAATTCCATCTTCATTGTCATAATTAAATAATGTTAATTATTTTTTAAAATTGCCTATTCTCTATTAATTAAATAACTTTAATTATTTAATTAATTCATTTTCAACTTTATCTCTTCTTGACTAATTAAATAAATATTATTTATTTAATTATGTCTCTAATTAAACATATCTTCTTTCTAAAAATTAAATAAATTGTTATTTAATTTACCCTCATCACATTTTCGACTATAATTAAATAATCATCTAAAATTATTTAATTATTCTTTAACCTTTTCTCCAATCGATTAGATAAATCTTTATTTATTTAATTGAATCCCCAAATTTTGAATGTTGAATTAAATAATTATTTAATTCATAAAAAGAATAATTCCTAGCATATTCTTTTATAATTACATAATCACTTAGTTATCTAATTAGTCATTTACCACTTAACTCGAGATTTAATTAAATCTGTCAGTTATCTCCTGATTTAATATTTGATTATTTCTGACAAACATACCTTCTGGTTTAATTATTCAGTTATCTAGTTTTATTCTTCTTTGTGAAAAATTTTATTAATTAAATAAATTTATTTATTTAATTAATTCATTTGTGTGTTCGAACAAATCGTTTCCTCTATGCTAATCTTTATCTTTTACATGCAATCATTATTCTTGCGAGTTTCAAACAGACTCAACTAAAGATTAAATTATTATTTAATCTTAATCCTCACCTTTTATGCTTTATCACTCACGTTATTACTAACACTAATCTCTATTGCATGTCATGTCTTTAATCATGATCATCGATTTATCTTTGAATCTGAGCTAGTCATTCAAAAATCAATTTTCTACAAATTGGCTTGACCTTCATCATTATTACTCCTCCCAAGATCTTTATACTTTTTGGAATCAACTTTAAGAATCTTCAACATTTTGCTAATCATTATCAATAGGCCATATTTGCATACTTAAGATAAATTTGAGGGAAATTATCATACAATGAAAAAATGAAGAAGTGCAATGAAGGTGATTCATGGAATGGATGAGACTTTTGGTGAGAAAACAATTTGTAGAAATTTTGAATTTTGTAGGTAGAGGTATGGTGTGATGCATCTGTAGCACAGAACAATGCAATTGACCCAGTGAGCCACATATGAATTTTAATGACACATCTGACATTTCACAACGCATTTGTGCCTCCCTGTGACGCATTTGACTCGTATAATTTTTTTTTTGATGTTTGAATTTTGAATTTGAATATTAATTGTAGTTTTCATTACGACTAATTCAGGGTTTGCATCAAATGTTCTTGAGGAGTTAATATAGTGTTTGCATGATATTTCGTAGAAGACAAATATACAAACAATGTTTATAGGATGATTGACAAAGACAAAGATCAGACTACTAATGAATTATTTTGCAGAATGCTTGTTAAAGATTATTTTCAAACAGATTGTCTTATTAGATTAGATAATGCTTTCATTTGGTGCTTAAAATAAATCTCTGTTCTTTGTGTTTGGTTTGCTCGCACATTCTATTAGATTAGAACCTAATTTGATAACACAAGTATCCTCTCCCCTTGTGCACTCATGTGATCTTGGGTGTAAGATAAATTTTTATCAACTCTAGATTTGGGCTTGCTTTGGTGGGAAAAAGTACTCACCCCAAAGCGACTCAAAATCAATGATAAGCTAAAGCCAAGCTACTCCCAACTGGTATATAAATTTTAATGTTGAGGAAAACTCAACATTACAGAACTTCCTACAGACAAGCAAGTGATAGCGATTCCCTTAGTACCCTTGTGGTGCATCAAAACTTGTAGATCGTAACCTCTACAGGCTGGGAAGCCTTCTTATCGAAGCTAATCTTGCCTCTTGCATGGTCTTCTAAATGGGTGCCCTTACTAAAAAGCCAATTATTTTTAGATTAACCAAAAATCCTTCTATTTACTAGTGCAAGAGGTCAGACCTCTAAAGTCCTCTCACATAAATGCGATTCTTAGTAGAGATGAAAAGTTCATCATGGGAGATTCATGAGAACTGAAGCTTGGCTGACTCAAGAAGTGAGTGTTACATAAGGGGGAGCTAGTGTGCTCAAGCTTCTAATCATCATCTTTAAATAAGTGCAGTTGGGGAAACCCAAGTGAGAATTCAGCAGATATTGTAATTGAAAGCCTTAGGATCATACTTGTCTTCTGGAATTATACATGTTCATGTTCATCAAACCTAAAAAATAGTGTTTTTTGATTGTCTTTATTTGCCAAAATTTGATAAAAAACAAATTGAGTCAAACCTACAATTTACCAGAATATTGCATTTTTTAACCAGAAACTTGCTTCTATCAAACAAAGTCACATTTTTTTACCAGTAAACTACATCTTCCATATTGAGTCATATTTGTTTACTAGAAAACCACATCTTCTTTTAATGAGTTGCATATGTCAAACCTGCTAACACCTCTGATACTGGAAAACCACATTTGAAACCCCTCATGACGCATCTGATCTTGTGAGTCGCATTCACAGTCTAGAATGATGCATATGCCTATCACGGACCTGAGCCATATTTTACTAGTAAATAGCCTCTAAGATCAAAAATTGCATCTGACAAACACTGTGACACATCTAATTTTGTGAGCTGCAATTGCAGTCTAGAATGATGCATCTGCCTATCATAGACCTGAGACATAGTTTACCAGAAAACCACAAATGACACTAAGAACCACATCTATTAAATTTTGTGACGCATCTATCATCCTGAACCGTAATTCCCTGATTACCAGAAAAACAAATTTCATCATCACAGCTCGAGGTCAAATTATCAAAAATAGTCTCTTTATCTTTTCACAGTGACCTTTGAACAGAAACCAAAAATATTTTTTCATACTAGTCATCATTGTATTTATAGTATCATTTAGTTATATCAATAGTCATATCAGTTGCAAACACTGGATTTTAGGAGTCTTCATTATTCTCATATCAATCAAACTTTTAGAACAATCACCTTTGTAGATTTTTAGAATAGGCAAATGCCCCATGCTTTGGATAAACCCTTGCTTCAACCAAAATTTTCATTGAACCTAGTCACTTGTCACACATATCTTTTATCATTTTTGTGAGTATTTCCATCTCATCAGTCTATTTTGGGAGCTCACTTTATCTCTTGTTCTTAGTCTTACAAAAGGTCCCTTGACAAACTAATTTGAAGCCATGGTAAAACATTAGATGGTTGGTAACCTCTTTCCCAAAATATCCCAAAGTTGATAAATTTAGCATACTCATACATAGTCATTCTATAAAATCATCAAGCATTTAACATCTCTTATATCAAAAAAAAAAAAATCCAAAAACATAGACTAAATCATATCATTCATAGACATAGTTTTGCATCATCCCTATTTTTGAGCATATATTAAATGGTCAAAACAAGGTCCATAAAGAAACAAAGAGAAATGGCTGATCCACAAGACTACATCAATCCCTTCTCAAACATACCATCAGGGACATCAAGACCTCACAAAGCCTTACTAGAAAAATTTGTCACTAGAGACCCACAAGGATAGATTTTTGTAGAAGACATAGACGCTACTATCCAAGATCCAGAATTTTCATCTTTTGTAGATGAGTGCTTGGAAAATGATCCTCAAAGATGTCTAGAAAAATTTTTAGTAGAAGGTTCCACATTACCTCCTAGATTTGACATCCACACATTGAGAACTTCATTTACTCAATGGAAAAAAACCATTACATCTAGTGTCTCTATTCCTCAAATAACTATGGCTATACCATCTGGAATACCTACCCAAACTACCACAACAATACATACAATAACATTTGGTACATCGAGCATGACACAAGGCCTTATTTTTTTTGTAGGAGCATCATTGTCAAATCCCTTTAGCACTAATACCAAAAGTAAAAGGCTTAGAATTAGAATAAACACGACAAATTCTATACCACATATCAACACCACTAGTGTCATTCTGCACATAGGGGGTATACAAATAGGACACATACCTACATCGAATCAAAATCTGTCACAAAACATTGGGTTTCAGAACACTTACATAGACCCCAACAACACAACCAACACGTCTTTGACACAAGTAGATGTTCTACAAACACAAATACAAGCCCTTCAACAACAAATGGACAACATTGCAATGTTTGGAAAATGAACCTTTTCAGCACAAGATTTATGTCCATGTCCCTTTGACAAGTCTTTATACATGACACCCTTCCCACGCGGATATGTTATACCAAGTTTGACTAAGTATAATGGGAAGTGTAATCCTCTTGAACATAAAAGGTAATTTTCCACAACATTCATGGATGTTGCATATGACCCCACATACCTTATGATACTTTTTCCACGAACCCTCATTGGGATAGCATTGGAATGGTTTTCTAAACTTCCATATGGCATAAGGTCATGGGGTGAATTGGATGACAAATTTATTGAACATTTTTACTTTAACATTGATAAGAAAATCATGATAGCTTCCTTATGTCACACCACACAAGAAGAAGGAGAAAAATTTATCACCTTCTTTCAGAGATGGAGGAGTCTAGTTAGTCAATGCCCTATTGAAATACCTGAAAATAAAAAGGTCACTATATTTCTAGAAAACCTTAATCCAAAACTGAGAAGTGACCTAAGAGTATATTTTTGTACTTTTTTTATTGAACTAGTACAAAAAGGCATCATACTTGAGAAGGCTCTCATTGACAAAGGTGACATTAATACGTCAAATTGGAACCCAAATTTTCAACACCAAAATGCACCTAATGACATAAATAAATTTTGGTCCAGAAATAAGAATGTAACTAATGATGGAATTATCGATGCCAAGACCTTACACTCAGGACCAATAATTACATTTAGAGGACACAACCCCTCTCATGACACCCAATAATGCTGATCAAATTTCAAATTTCATCCAAAATACACAACAATCACGACCACAAAGGAGGTTTCCAAAATGTGAGTTCACCCCCCTAGGAGAACCGATTGAGTCAGACTTCAAAGAATTGATAAAACATAAACTCATACAACCTCAAGAGCCAAAATAGTATGATCTTGGATAATTTAAACCCTCTTGGTGGGATGAAAATATTTTTTGTGATTTCCACCAAACTAAGGGACATAGTCTATCATAATGTCGACAATTGAAGAGCATTATACAAGATTTTGTTGAAAACGGAACCATAGAAGTCAATGGAAAAAAAATACCACAAACAGTGACCACAAAGTCTTTACAAATCCATTACATGACCATGGGAAAGGAAAATCTTCTAGTTCAAGAAATAAGACCAATACCTCGGCCAACTATGCCAATTCCAAGTATGACTATAACCAAGGTACAATCATATATCATATTCGAGTTGTCAATGAATAGATCAACACCATTACCATAAAGAAAAGTCCTAAATGTGTTGTCAACACACGTTGAACTAAGATAACAATCTTAGGTCCTTCATCACAGCAACAACCACAGTCCTCCAAGCCTCAGTATAATTTACTTGGCCAGTTGGGGAAGACCCCAACATAAATATCCATCTTGGAACTATTGACTATATTATCCGATCATCGATCCATTTTAGAAAAATCCTTGCAAAGAATGACTGCCCCCACTAACTTAGATGTCAATCATTTCTAATAGATGGTAAGATACTTAACCAATTCTCATCATGCTACCTTCTCTAAACAATATCACTCAACTAAAAAGACAAATCATAATGACCCATTACACCTTGAGGTTCTTGTTCATAAAATGAAAGTTAGACGAGTCCTAGTAGATGGAGGAGCAAGGTTGAATCTTTGCACCTTGAAATTGGTTAAGGCATTAGGTTTCTCAAAGGAATGTGTGGAAACTACTAAGAGCATAGTCATTAAGGCATATGATGATGAGGAAAGATCATCTAAAGGATTTTTAATGCTCCCTATCAAAATTGGCCCTGTGGTTATGTATACTAACTTCCAAGTCTTGAATCTCATCCTTTCGTACAATCTTTTACTGGGTAGACCATGGATACATGCTATGAAGGCCATCCCTTCCACTTACCATCAATGTCTTAAATTTATTTACAATGGCACCGAGATCATGATAGATGGTGATCTTGATCCTTTCCAATATTGCACTAGCCTACGCGGAATACCACAACAACAGGTGTTTGTTAATCAGGAGGCTTCATCCTCCAACTCATCCTAGTATGTTGATCCATCTACTCTTTCCAAATCATTTGCATCCCAAACACCATCTTCCACTCCTAAGGCCGAGATCCAAGACAAGGGTTGTGGAGAGTATCACATGAAAGAATCCTATTGTGTTAGTCAGTTGGTTCCTCCTAAATCATATGGTTTACCAAAAATAGATAGGAGATAATCCACTGTCATAATACATGTCCTTCCTACAATGACTTTCACAAAATGGGAAGAGTTAAGTAAAGAAGCTATGGATCAAAAATATGTGACCTCTTGGTTATATAATGAAGACAATTAAGACCCTCCTCTATTAGTTCAAATACCTATAGATCAATATGGAAAAGGTTTCATGATAATGCAAAGCAAAGGATATGATAGACATAGCGGGCTAGGAATACATTAGAATGGAAGGACTAAACCAATCATTGTCTCTCAACAACCAAAATTCCTAGGGCTAGGCTTTCAACTAATTAATATTGGCATTCCTAGTACCTCGACACCATCACAAGAGGAAGTGAGTGCTTCTGAAGATATCAAGACATCCAATGAACCATCTAACCCATTCCAATGTGATTCCCCTAAATCAAATGAATATGAATGGGATTCCCTTTCCTCCACCAACTTAATGGACCTAGATAAACTATTTGGGGAGCTTGACCATATGCTTAATCCCTCACCAAACTCAATTGATTCTCATCCTCAAGCATCCTTGAAAAAAGAATGGATCAAACATTATTATTGGGAATCCCTTGATCCTGTCTCCTAGGAACCTAATGAACCCACTTTTGATGACCAAGCCTTTACAATGGGCCCACCTCAAAATCTACCTATCCCTGAGGAAAAGAATAAGAAGGAGTTGGTAAGAAACTTCTATGACCATGTCAACAAGTCTACTCTCTCCTTGTCAGCCTCCACCTTTGATAATTTTGATGATGGCATTCCCCTCGTATATCCCCAGCTTATTGATTGGGATCAACAAGACACCCCCATCTTAGATACATTTTAGAATGATGAAGCAATAGATGAGTTCATGGGACTATGAGAAGGCATACCTAGTGGTGACCATAAGGTTGCATTTACCATAAACTTGGATAAAATGGCCTATTTTGGGGAGTCTGTTCACCCCTCTAGTCATAAAAGTAAAAAAATAATGAAAAGAATAAAAATGATGAGTCCCTAGGTGAAAACTGAAAGGGGCCTTTGGACGATGAAAAAGTAAAAATAAAGGATGCATCCAAGGGTGAAAACCTCTCTGAGGCACCCAAGGATGGAGGGTTGAAAATTATCCCAGTTGCTAAGGAAAAATCACCAATGTTAGTTGAGGAATCTATGAAGATCAACATAAACACTGAAGATAATCCTTGGGTAATTTAGTTTGCAGCATCTTTGATAGAGACAGAGCAACCGGAGTTTCGTGACTTCTTCACAAAAAGATAGATCAACTTTGCATGGTCATATGGTGACATGCCTATACTTGATCTTGACCTTATATTACATCATTTTCCACTACAACCAAGTGTTAAGCTTGTGAAACAAAAATTAAGGAAAATGCACCCATAAATTGCTTTATTAGTCAAAACTGAACTAAAGAAATTGTTGGATGTCAGCTTTATCAGATCTATAGACTATGCATAATGGATTTCCAATCTTGTGCTAGTAATGAAACCATCAGGGGGAATCCGCATCTATACAGACTTCAAAGATATAAACAAAGCATGTTCGAAGGATGATTTTCCTCTGCCCAACATTGACATAATTGTGGACCTAACAATAGGATATGAGATGCTATCCCTCATGGATGGTTTCTCATGATACAATCAAATCATAATCACACCTGAGGACCAACACAAGACAACTTTTACATGTCCATAGGGAACCTATTGTTGGAACGTCATGCCTTTTGGGCTCAAAAATGCTGGAGCTACATACCAACGTGCCATGACAACCATATTCCATGATCTTGTACATACTCTCATGGAGGACTATGTGGATGATTTGATAACTAAATCATTGACAAGTGCTAATCACTTACAAGTCCTAGATAAGATATTTCAAAGACTAGAATAATACAAAGTAAGGCTAAATCCAAAAAAATGTGTATTTGGCGTTCAATTAGGAAAACTTCTAGGATACATTATTTCTAGATGAGGCATTGAAGTGGACCCAACAAAAGTGAAAGCTATAATGGGCATGCCTCCACCAGCCAACATAAGTCATCTAAGGACACTACAAGGGAGACTGTAGTCTATCAGATGGTTCATAGTGCAGCTAGAAAATAAGATACATCCCTTCCAACATCTACTTAGAAAATGGGTACCGTTTGTTTGGATAGAAAATGCCAAGAAGCTTTTTAAAAGATCAAGGATTACCTAATTACACTTCCAGTGTTAATGCCACCTACAAATGCCCAACCTCTGATACTCTACACTTCAGCAACCACATTAGCACTAGGATCCTTACTCACACAAAATGATAATGAGGGTCATGAAAGAGTAGTGTACTATATCAGTCGTACTTTGGTGGGATGTGAGCTAAATTACAATCACATAGAATGTGCTTGTATTGCAATAATTTTTGTTACTCAAAAAATTAGGCACTACATGTTAAACCATCAAACCATGTTGGTCGCAAAGATAGATCCTTTGAAGTATCTCTTAAATAAAGAAACATTAACAGGCCGACTAGCTAAATGGGTAATGATACTCAGTGAATATGAATCTAGTATGTAGAAAGAAAAGCTATAAAAGGACAAGTTATTGCTGACCATATAGAAAATGCACCAATTAAGGTAGATCATCCTCTACTTGCGGATTTTCTTGATGATTTCATCTTCACCATTGACACAACAATGACATGGAAGTTATACTTTGATGAGTTCCACACTAATCATGGCTCAAGGGTTGACATATTATTCATCACACCACAAGGTGACACTATTCCAAAGTCATTCAAAATTTCTTTTCCATGCACCAATAACATAGTAGAATATGAAGCTCTTGTAACAGGATTATGAATGGAAATCAAATGGAAGATTAAACATTTACAAGTTTATGGAGACTCTCAACTGGTAGTCCAACAAGTTATTGATGAATATGAGACTAAAGATGAGAAGCTTGACCCATACAAGCAGATGGCAGATAGCTTCAAGCAATATTTTGATAGCATCAACTTTCATCAAATACCCCGCATCTAGAACATGGTAGTAGATACTATGACAACCATTGGTTCACTCTTGGATATTCCTAGCAACATGCCTAAATTTTAGTTTTTGGTGGAACAACTTTTGGTCCCTGCCTTTGATGTCCCAGATTCTAATATGGTGTGTGAAATTATTGGTCCCACTTCCTTGTGGTACAAAGAAATACATGACTACCTTCATGCCCAAATCCTACCCTTAGACCTTTTGAACAACCAATGTAGGACATTTATCCATAATTCTTCCAAGTATACCATCATTAGAGATACCCTTTATAGACGTGCCCTAGACAACACCTTGTTGAGATGTCTCAATGTTGAAGAAACACAAGTGACCTTACGTGCGGTACATGAGGGTATATTTGGATCCTGTAGACACCCAAAAATGTCCTCTTATGATACCTTGTCACAACACTAGGTCATTTGGGCATCTGGTAGCATGTTTTTCCCTAGGTACCCATCTCATCATCTAATTAGTTAAATAAATCTTATTTATTTGACTAATTTCATTCATAATCCCTCCATTCGTCTTATGTTAATTAGATAATTTATATTATTTAATTAATTAAATCATTTCCATTCATAATCCCTCCGTTCTTCTAATATTAATTAAATAATTTATATTATTTAATTAATGAAATCATAAATCCAATATTAATTAAATAAATCAAATATTTATTTAAATTAATAAAATCTTAAATTATCTTCTCGATTTCTATCTAAAATATGAACTCATGTGTATCTAATTAATTTATTTAATTAGATAACTCATCACTTATCATTCTCGTCTTTTTCAGGATTTATTTCCTTTAAAAAGAGAAAATCAAAATCTTTCTATTTTCTTAGAATCTTATCCCATCTCAATGTATTTCCTTTAAAAAGAGAAAATAAAAATCTTTCTATTTTCTTAGAATCTTATCTCATCTCGTTGTATTTCTTCTTTTATCAAAAATAAAACCTTATCAACTCTTCTTCTCCATCCACGTCGAAACTCTATAAATAAGCCTCTCACAAGCCATTTGGGGAGTCGATTTGTGAAGTACCATTACTCTATTAAATTCATTCCACAACCTTTCATCCATCATATTTGATCTATCTAGTTTTCTTCCATCATCCCCATCCTATTGTTATGCTACAATATTGAGCAATCAACATTCCTTCAATAGTCAAATCCTTTGAAGCTTGCATTCTCATGTGCGGTTGAGAAGAGCCATGGAGGTCAATCAAGTCTAGTTTGACAATCGGTTTGCATATCCTTTGTTTATTTGCATTTTCATTCTAGTTTGTGCTTCATGGTGCTTGATAGGATTAGTTAGTTTGTGGTTTTCAACATTAAATATGATTTTTCCCTATCTATAGATCCCATTCTAGCGGTCCCACCTTAGCTAAAAATATTATGAGACTAGGCTATTATTTGGCTACAATGGAAAAGGACTCATACATCTTTGTCATGAAATGTCGACAGTGTCAGATTCAAAGAGACTTGATACACACGCCAACACAAGAGCTTTGTCCAATAACTTCACCATGTCCCTTTGCCCAATGGAGACTCGATCTCATCGGTAAGATACATCATGCATCCTCCAATGGCCATAAGTTCATCATTACTACAACTGAATACTTTACCAAGTGGATCGAAGCCATTCCTGTGGCCTACATTACCAGCACACAAATTTCCAAATTTATCCTTAATTACATCATTTGTCAATATGGTGTTCCTCAATCCATAATCATGGATAATGGCTGCCCATTTAAAAATGAAGAAGTCTTCCACCTCTGTCAAGAATTCCATATCCAACACCACTTTTCTACACCATATTACCTGCATGGTAATGACCAAGCTAAGGCATCTAACAAAACAATCATTAGAGTCCTTAAAAGTATTTTCAATGATGTCGGTCGTGACTAGCATTTACAGCTTAACCTTGCACTATAGGCTTATCGCACAAGCATCTTCACTCCCATTGGTGCCACTCCATACTCCTTGGTATTCGATTCTGAAGCTATCTTTCCTATAGAGGTCGAAATTCCTTCCCTAAGGGTATCTTTGAAATGGAATATCGATGATGAAGAGTACCGTGTGTCAAGACTACATGAGCTAGAATTCCTTGATGAATGAAGATAAAAGGTGCTAGATCATCTCCAAGCATATCAAAACCATAGGAAAGGCCATCAATCGATGAGCCCCCAAGGCCACACTAGATCAATCCTTTAGGTTAGTCATATAAATCAAAAATAATTCTCAAAAATTGGTCAAAATATCAAGATAAGTCATGCATCAACAAGGCCATCAAGTCAAACCAAACAAATTGCCAAAATGCTCAAACAAATGACCTATGTCTTAAACATGATGTGTCCCTCCTAACAACAAACATTATCATTCAGTCAAGCTTTATCATTGCCTTATTCAAGGGGTCACATGACCAAAACCAGACTCAACGTCTTATACCACATGTGTCTTTCTAAAATTAGGCTTTATCATTTCCTTAAACAATTTGTCACATGATCAAAAGTAGACTCAATGTCTTATACGATATGTGTCATTCCTAAATCAGGCTTTATCAAATAAACATCTTATCAATCTTCTAGAAAATCAAACATCAAACAAATCAAATTTTGGAAAATATTTTTATTGGCTATTGACTTTATGGCTTGTTTTGTCTTATCTTTTTATTTATCTTTGTCTTTGAGTCCGGTTACTAGCTTTCTTGAGGATGTCCCATGAAGAATTTAGAGAAGCAAGGATGTCTCAAGACTCTTTTTTTTTTACTATTGTTTGTCTATTGTCTTTTGGCTTTGTCTTGGAGTTAGGTTACAAGATTCCTTGAGGATGTCCCATGAAGGATCTAGAGGAGTGATGATGCCTCATGACTCGTATTTTATTTGATTGTTGTATGTGGTTTGTCTTGACAAAAAGACTGGGGCAATTTTTCCCTTAGTATGATAACTTAGGACACTCCTTGGCTACGACTGTCTATTTTTAGCAAGTGGGTGACTTTATACACCTTGGTGTATCTCATATCATGGTGTTTATTATCCATTTGTGTCATTTAACACCTAATGATGATTTAATGCAAGCCCTAGTATGTATTTGGAAAAATATTGAAGATTCTAAATTCTTGTAACATCCATTTCTAATACTAACATTTGGATTTTTCCGCGCTAACATTTCTTCTATCCTGCATCACGATGGAGTCTTGTGACACACAAAATAAATAAAATTACAATAGCACAATAGGCAATTAGCGTCGACTATGGCACCAAAATTTAGTGTATTTTGAGTGCATGAATTGAACAATTTGGCTGGCGCCCAACTCGACGCAAATAGGCAAGGTGAGTTCGGCGCCGAATTTTGCACTGACTTTTACATCGTATTTAATGCCATGTGTAGCACTAGATTTAGCGTCGGGACATCACAGTGCCTCTGTTGGCACCTAAAATTGCGTTGGGTAGCAATGTCAAAAATTGCACCGAAATGGGCACCTATTTGGCTTATGGTTTTACTTCCATGTCTACTCCCATTTTTGCTTCTAGTTTTTCTTCCAATTTGACATCCCTCCTAACAACAAACATTATCATTCAGTCAAGCTTTATCATTGCCTTATTCAAGGGGTCACATGACCAAAACCAGACTCAACGTCTTATACCACATGTGTCTTTCTAAAATTAGGCTTTATCATTTCCTTAAACAATTTGTCGCATGATCGAAAGTAGACTCAATGTCTTATACGATATGTGTCATTCCTAAATCAGGCTTTATTAGATAAACATCTTATCAATCTTCTAGAAAATCAAACATCAAACAAATCAAATTTTGGAAAATATTTTTATTGGCTATTGACTTTATGGCTTGTTTTGTCTTATCTTTTTATTTATCTTTCTCTTTGAGTCTGGTTACTAGCTTTCTTGAGGATGTCCCATGAAGAATTTAGAGAAGCAAGGATGTCTCAAGACTCTTTTTCTTTGAATATCGTTTGTCTATTGTCTTTTGGCTTTGTCTTGGAGTTAGCTTACAAGATTCCTTGAGGATGTCCCATGAAGGATTTAGAGGAGTGATGATGTCTCATGACTCGTATTTTATTTGATTTTTGTCTGTGGTTTGTCTTGACAAAAAGACTGGGGCAATTTTTCCCTTAGTATGAGTTAGGACACTCCTTGTCTACGACTATCTATTTTTAGCAAGTGGGTGACTTTGTACACCTTGGTGTATCTCATATCATGGTGTTTATTATCCATTTGTGTCATTTAACACCTAATGATGATTTAATGCAAGCCCTAGTATGTATTTGGAAAAATATTGAAGATTCTAAATTCTTGTAACATCAATTTCTAATACTAACATCCAAATTTTTCCACGCTAACATTTCTTCTATCCTGCATTACGATGGAGTCTTGTGACATACAAAATAAATAAAATTACAATAGCACAATAGGCAATTAGCATCGACTATGGCACCGAAATTTAGTGTATTTTGAGTGCATGAATTGAACAATTTGGATGGCGCCCAACTCGACGCAAATAGGCAAGGTGAGTTCGGTGCTGAATTTTGCATTGACTTTTGTGTCGTATTTAATGCCATATGTAGCACCAGATTTAGCGTTGGGACATCACAGTGCCTCTGTTGGCACCTAAAATTGTGTTGGGTAGCAATGTCAGAAATTATGCTGAAATGGGTGCCTATTTGGCTTCTGGTTTTACTTCCATGTTTGTTCCCATTTTTGCTTCTAGTTTTTCTTCCAATTTGACGTCCAGTTTTGCCTCTAAGTTTGCTTCCAATTTTTCTTCTAGTTTTTCTTCCAATTTTGCTTTCGATTTTCCTTCTAGTTTTTCTTCCAAGTTTGCTTCCAAGTTTTCTTCCAGTTTTACTTTTGATTTTGCTTCCATGTTTTCTTCTGATTTTGCTCCCAATTTTTCTTCCAAGTTTGCTTCCGATTTTGCTTCCAATTTTGCTTCAAATTTTTCTTCCAGGTTTGCTTCCGGTTTTGCTTCCAATTTTTCTTTCAAGATTGCTTCTAGTTTGGCTTCCATTGTTGCTTCATTTTTTGCTTCTAAAAATGCTTCTTGTTTTGTTTCCATTTATTAATTTAATATATTTTATTTCAATTTGATTAGTTAAATATATTGTGCCTCTTAAATAACTCATATAATTATAGAGTAAGTAATTTAATTATTTAACTCATATGATTAAATAACAATATAATTATTGTAACATGATCATCATCTATAATTAAAACAAGTGAGTCAAATATCTATAATTTAATTGAATTTGACAACATCCATCCTGAGTAATAAATTAAAATCATCATACTTAATAAATATCCATCCAAAATTCATCAACCACTTTTAATATATATAAATTGACAAGTCAATACGATAAGATCATCGTCATATATAACTAAAACAAGTGAAATTCAAATATGCTAGTACATCAAAAACATGTCAAAATGATACATGTCCAATAGTCGACATAAGTGAAAATGATAAATGTACAAATGATATAAATAAAATTGATAAATTATGTAACTCAAATTGATACAAGTCAAGATGATACATGTCCAAACGATATAGTGAAAATGATACATGTCAATATGATACAACTCAACAATATAGTACTATAGGTTGTAAAAATTATACATATGATAGTAACCCTGAAAAGAGTCATCATAATGATATATCAACAATGATCCATGATGTAGTCTATATGATCATGAATATCACTGGTTACTATCACCAACTTTCTCATCATCATCATTGCCATCGGCCTAGGTGTCTTTCATAACTACATCATCATCATCCTCTTCCATGTGATCTATACCAGTAGAACCAATATTTTGTGGATCTATATCATGTTGAGGATCACCTTGATCTTTTGGAAGACCCGTGTTCTACAAAAAAAATACATTTAAAATGAAAAATTATTATTTATTTCATGCAATAATTTATTTTTTTGTTATATATATAATATTACAACATATGAGACAAAACGATAATCATATTACATCATATCAAAGTGCACATACCATAATAAAATTTTAAAAAAGTTACAGCTAATACTGGTGAGTCAGGAGAAACTTCAGCTTTCAAAAACAAAGCCAATTAGGCTGGAAGACTTGTGGATCAAGCCAACATTTGGTGGAAGAGGAAGAAAGATGACTGAAACTCTGGAGGCCCACCATAATGGATTTCAATATTCAACCATGAGAGAAAAAGAGAGAGATGATATCATGTATCAAAACATTAAGCATGCATTCTTCTAGCCAGCAGAGAAGGAGATGATTAATTTGCTTCATTTTCATTTGCATAACCATAACATGGCATGGGAACCAAGAAGACCAAGGATGTTCAATTTTATGTGGAGGTAATGGATGTGGTCCAAACTTTAGGAGGGGCAAGAATTTCAATGTATGATCTTGATGAAATTGAGGAAGAACAACAAGAGAGGGACATGACTGCAGAAAAGGATTCAAATCACATCAAACATTTGGTACAAATGATTAAATCCTAGAGACGATATGTAGCAATGAAAGAGTCTAAAAAGGAAGAGAGAGCTATACTGGTGACTCAGGAGAAGCTTCAGCTTTCAAAAACAAAGCCAATTAGGTTGGCATATGTGTGGATCAGGCTAGCATTTGGTGGAAGAGGACGAAAGATGACTCAAACTTTGGAGGCCCACCATAATGGATTTCAGTATTCAACCATGAGAGCAGAAGAGAGAGCTGATATCACATATCACAACATTAAAAATGCATTCTTCTAGCCAGCAGAGAAGGAGATGATTACTTTGCTTCATTTTCATTTGCATAACCATATCATGGTGTGGGAACCAAGAAGACCAAGGATGTCCAATTTTATGTGGAGGTAATGGATGTGGTCCAAACTTTAGGAGGGGCAAGAAGTTCAATGTATGATCCTGATGAAATTGAGGAAGAATAGCAAGAGAGGGATAGGACTGCAAAAACACAAAACATGTAAGAGAGCTATGGGACCAGCCTCATCTAAAATATTAGATCACATAATCATGGACTGCAAAAACACAAAACATGTAAAAATAGAGATACAGTTTCCCCACTAAAATACAAGCATATATAGTAACTAGGGATTAAATTCCTTTAATAGTTCTCTCAAAAACATATGATGATAAAACAATCAGATTTGAATTAACAAGGATAAGGATATGAACTTACGATTCGCCTCTAAATGTAGAAGGGCACTTCACTTGAGCACCCCCCATATAGCTCTCCTCCCTTCTTCTCTTCATTTATATGACCACCAGTCTCACCTCAAGCATCTCTTGCAAAAAAAAAAATATATCATATTCATTAAAATTAGTCTAGGTTTCTTGTTTCTACAACCCCCTCCTCCTCCTTCCCTTATAATCACAAAAAGCATGAATCCTTCACAGACAAAACCCCAAATTCTCAACAATCAAAATGGATATAAATTAAAAACACAAAATACTCAAACACCAAAATTAAGATCAGGCTCCTCTAAAACCCAAGAAGAAAAAGAAAAAATGAACCACATAAAATTAAAGCTTTTGGAACAAAAGTATTCAACCACATATTTATGTCCAGAGGTCAAGAGATCGAGACTCGTGGAGCTTATTTCATTTTCACTACCTTGTCTCACATTTCTTTCTTTCTTTAACAAATCCTTGCAAGCTTAATGGCCGATTAAAAATAAATGCTTTCATTGAAACCCCAACTATTACTAAAGCCTTCTTAAAATGGAGAATCAATTTAAAACATATACATGCAAGGCCTTTCAGGGCTTAAATAGACTAGCCTCTACACTAAACACTTTCCACAAACAAACAGAGGGCATTGCAATATAACACAAAATAAAATAAAAAACAAAAGTAAATTGTGAACCAAGATGAGCACCACAAACCTTGTTTTGAAGCACATAAATCCGTTGTTCAAAAAAGTTAGAACCTTTGCCGATCCACTGCAACTAAAATCAATCACAATTCTATCAAATCCATGAAATACTAAGGCACAAACATATCCTCATCCTCTTGTCTCTCCTCCTCCTTAAGGATTTGTCAAGCGAGTAAGAGAGCTATGGGAGCGGCCTCATCTAAAAGATTCCAGTATTCAACCATGAGAGCATAAGAGAGAGTTGATATAAGGTATCAAAACATTAAGCATGCATTCTTATAGCCAGTGGAGAAGGAGATGATTACTTTGCTTCATTTTCATTTGCATAACCATATCATGGCGTGGGAACCAAGAAGACCAAGGATGTCCAGTTTTATGTGGAGGTAATGGATGTGGTCAAAAATTTAGGAGGGGCAAGAAGGTCAATGTATGATCCTAATGAAATTGAGGAAGAACAACAAGAGAGGGACAAGACTGCAAAAACACAAAACATGTAAGAGATCTATGGGAGTAGCCTCATCTAAAATATTAGATTACATAATCATGGACTACAAAAACACAAAACATGTAAAAAAGGAAAGATGCTAAAACTGCAGACTGATTATATCCCACAAATAAGATAATGCTATCCATAATGCATGCACTCATTTTAAGGAATTCAAAAAACAAAATAGAGATATAGTCTCCCCACTAAAATACACACATACATAGTAACCAGGGATTAAATTCCTTTAACAGTTCTCTCAAAAACATATGATGATAAAACAATTAGCTTTGAATTAACAAGGATAAGGACAAGAACTTACGATTCACCTCTAGATGTAGAAGGGCGCTTCACTTGAGAACCGCCCATGTAGCTCTCCTCCCTTCCTCTCTTCATTTATATGACCACCAGTCTCACCTCAAGCTGCTCTTGCAAAAAAAAAAAATATATCATATTCATTACAATTAGTCTAGGTTTCTTCTTTCTACAACCTCCTCCTCCTCCTTCCCTTATAATCACAAAAAGCATGAATCCTTCAAAGACAAAACCCCAAATTATCAACAGTCAAAATGGATATAAATTAAAAACACAAAATATTCAAACACCAAAATTAAGATCGGGCTCCTCTACAACCCAAGAATAAAAAGGAAAAAAGAATCACATAAAATTGAAGCTTCTAGAACAAAAGTATTCGATCACATATTTGTGTCCAAAGGTCAAGAGATCGAGACTCACAAAGCTTATTTCATTTTCACTACCTTGTCTCACATTTTTTTCTTTCTTTAATAGATCCTCGCAAGCTTAATGGCAGATTAAAAATAAATGCTTTCATTGAAACCCCAACTATTACTAAAGCCTTCTTAAAAAGGAGCATCAATTTAAAACATATACATGCAAGGCCTTTCAGGGCTTAAATAGACTAGCCTCTGCACTAAACACTTTCCACAAACAAATAGATGGAATTGCAATATAATACAAAATAAATAAAAACCAAAAGTAAATTGTGAACCAAGATGAGCACCACAAACCTTGTTTTGAAGCACATAAATCCATTGTTCAAAAAAATTTGAACCTCCGCCGATCCACTGCAACAAAAATCAATCACAATTCCATCAAATTCATGAAATACTAAGGCATAAACATATCCTCATCCTCCTTCCACTCCTCCTCCTTAAGGATTTTTCAAGTGAGTAATAGAGCTATGGGAGCAACCTTATCTAAAAGATTTTAGTATTCAACCATGAGAGAAGAAGAGAGAGATGATATCACGTATCAAAACATTAAGCATGCATTCTTCTAGCCGGCTGAGAAGGAGATGATTACTTTTCTTCATTTTAATTTGCATAACCATATCATGGCGTGGGAACCAAGAAGACCAAGGAAGTCCAGTTCTATGTGGAGGTAATGGATGTAGTCCAAACTTTAGGAGGGACAAGAAGGTCAATGTATGATCCTGATGAAATTGAGGAAGAACAACAAGAGAGGGACATGACTGCATAAACACAAAACATGTAAGAGAGCTATGGAAGCAGCCTCATCTAAAAGATTAGATTACATAATCATGGACTACAGAAACACAAAACATGTAAAAAAGGAAAGATGCTAAAACTGTAGATTGATTATATCCCGCAAATAAGATCATGCTATCCATAATGCACGCACTCATTTTAAGGAATTCAAAAAAAAAATAGAGATATAGGCACCCCACTAAAATACATGCATACATAGTAACCAGGGATTAAATTCCTTTAACATTTTTCTCAAAACATACGATGATAAAACAATTATCTCTGAATTAACAAGGATAAGGACAAGAACTTACGATTCGCCTCTAGATGTAGAAGGGCGCTTCACTTGAGCACCCCCCATGTAGCTATCCTCCCTTCCTCTCTTCGTTTATATGACCACCAGTCTCACCTCAAGCTTCTCTTGCAAAAAAAATATATATCATATTTATTACAATTAGTCTAGGTTTCTTGTTTCTAAAACCCCCTCCTCCTCCTTCCCTTACAATCACAAAAAGTATGAATCCTTCACTGACAAAATGCCAAATTCTCAACAATCAAAATGGATATAAATTAAAAACACAAAATACTGAAAAAAAAAATTAAGATCAAGCTCCTTGATGCAGAGCAAGGGATTCACAACTCAAAATTCCATTCACTTGACAACTTTCATAAAATTAGTCATCTCAAACAATGATTAAGTGCATTCTAGATCACATTGAAAACATTCTCATGGCAACCCACAATTCAATGCATTGAACTACCATTTATAAATTCCACAAAACAAATAATAAATCCAATCTCTTAGGTGAGATTGAAGATAACATAATTACAGACTTTCCTTCCAATTTTTATGAAGATCCAACTGTGGAAAATAAAGTTAATACATTTTTCCAAAAATTGCAAACCCTAGACAAGGTTTAGACCTGCCCTCACAAAAATGACCATAACTTATTCAAATATTAGTGAAATTTGATGAGACTTGAAGAAAAATAAATTAGCTTCACATAGAAACAAAATTAAATTGGTTTTAGATCCAAAACATAGACTTTACAATCTGTACCATCACATTTTTCAGACTGTAAATTCTGCACAATATTGTTAGAATAGGCAGTCTCACCAAAAACAGTCATATCTTCCACAAAACTCAATAAAATTCAATGAGACAAAAATAATTGGAAACTAGAAACAAATATATTTCCATCCATATATTATAATTCATTATTTTATTCCATACTAGGCCGTACAAAACACAACTTCATCCTGAAAACAATGTAAAAATCAGAAAATGCACATAAAACTTGAGGTTGCCATTCATCAAACTTCAAAAATAATGTCTCCAACCCCCCAATTCGAGTTTCAGAGGGTGCATTTATACATTTCCAACCAAAAACTATATTTTCAACCATCGTTTAATTAGTTTGTTGATAAAATACCTTAATGACACTTTTGACAAGTTGCTTGACAACTTTCTTGAGCAACTTTTACAATTTTTACAATATGGAACAACTTTAAACATTATTTGACAAATAACTTCAAATATGACTTCCTACGACTCAAAAACCTATAAAATGGTTTGATAAACCTTATTATAAGACCCAATACACAAAATAGAGCAACTATTTACAAATGGTCTCATGGAGGCTTGAAAGCAACTTGGTGCTCCTGCACCACTCCTCTAAAACCCAAGAAGAAAAAGCAAAAAAGAATCACATACAATTGAAGCTTCTGGAACAAAATTATTCAACCACATATTTGTGTCCAAAGGTCAAGAGATCGAGACTCATGGAGCTTATTTTATTTTCACTACCTTGTCTCACATTTTTTTTCTTTCTTTAATAGATCCTCATAAGCTTAATGGTAGATTAAAAATAAATGCTTTCATTGAAACCCCAACTATTAATAAAGCCTTCTTAAAAAGGAGCATCAATTTAAAAAATATACATGCAAGGCCTTTCAGGGCTTAAATAGACTAGCCTCTGCACTAAACACTTTCCACAAACAAACATATGACATTGCAATATAATACAAAATAAAATTAAAAAAAAAAGTAAATTGTGAACCAAGATGAGCACCACAGACCCTATTTTGAAGCACATAAATCCATTGTTCAAAACAATTAGAACCTCTACCGATCTGCTGCAATGAAAATCAATCACAATTCCATCAAATCCATGAAATACTAAGGCATAAACATATCCTCGTCCTCCTACTACTCTTCCTCCTTAAGGATTTGGCAGTTTTTTGCGGTGACTCCCGCAAGTCTTCTACCAATGGTGTGCGGTAGTGCAGTGACCACTTCTGTCCCATGGCTCCTTCATCAGCTTGGTGTGGTAGAGAGGCTTTTACTATAGTCCTACAAGTTGCTTCTTACTTCTCGGTGGTAGTGCGGTGAAAGCTTATGTGGCAGCATTTTTATTCACAGAGGAGGCCATGTAGAGAGGACGTGGACGATGTAGAAATACTAAATTGTTGAGAGGAAAGTGGGTGGATATTGTAGCAGACAATAATGTTAATGACCAAGACTTCTAAATTTTTAGAATTATTTGCAATCCATGTTTAAAAAAGATGATTCTTATGGCCTAAAATTTGAAATGCTTTAGTAATATTATGTTGTACTTGGACAATTGAAAACCTATTTTATTCTCCTAGCAAGATTTTTTATTTTCCATTATCATTCTAGACCAAACAATATTTGCGGGGATGGCCTTTTACACCAATCTTAATTTGTATGAAGTTCATGAACCTATTGTCAAGCAATAAATTCCTTTCGTAGATAGGAAATGTAAAGGATTCATTTAAGAAAAGATAAGTAGTCTCTTTCTGAGGGTAATCCACATGCAAAAAGTAAAAAGCACATAAAAAAACAATTGTACAGTAGAAAATCATATTCAATTAGTTATGTCTTATTTTGCTTGCACACTTATCTAAAAGACATAGGGTATTCACCATACATTTCCCTTGACAAAGGAAACATGTGCTTTCATTTATTTTAACTGTATATCTCAGAAGTGAAATTGTTGTTACATGATGGTGCACTGAGAAAATAATATATACAAAAAAATGCAAAGAAAATGTTTGAAATCTAACATGCAACCTACTATGTTTTTTTTTTATCGGTGATAATATTTGATTTTATTAATAATAATGTAGAATTTAGATCAACTTCAAAAATTAAGTCCATCCACCAGCTTCTAAAATATGTATGTTTAACCACCACGGTTCCCAACAAACCAGAAAAAAACTATTGAATCCGCTTGTATACAACCCTATCTACTATTACCCATACCCCATATTGTTTACATTTTAAAATCAAGAACAGGGCTTAACCCCAGAAAATGTACAACAAAATCTAAGATATAAACTATATTTTAACTAAAATTGAGCTTCAATTTACACGAAAGTGCTCGATGTGCTACCCAGTTGCATTGGGCATATTTCCTTGATTGGCTTCATCTTCTTCCTTGGGCGCAAACCTTTCTTCTCTCGTTGCTCCTCTCTGGCAACATCTTTGAGTCCCTCAATGACCATCTCGACCTCCATTATTTCTACACAAACTTTCAGGGCTTTCCATCTTAGATCCGCTCATCCTCTCCACATAGCTTTGGTGATTCCTTCTGGCCACCTAATGAAGGGATGGTTTATCTCTGCTACTTCAGGGTCCATATGATCTTCCATGCCTTCACTCACATCAAAGACTTCTCCTAGTATAGCCCATTCCAGGATACTTTCCATATTCACTAAGAAATCCTTGTGTTCCAACACCTTCATTACTTTCCTCACTTCCTCCATCGACTCTCCTAATTCTAGCCCCCATGCCATGATTAGTGAGTAAATATCCATATGAGTACGATATTTTTGCTTCAAATATTTGAAGCCAGTACCCAAGATTTTTTGCACAGATTGTGCCACCTTCACATCGTTGGAGAGGAAAAATCCTCTCAACCTCTTCACAGCTACTTTGCCAACAAAAGGGTCCAATTTTCTCCTTGAATGTAGAGTGAAATTGGCCTCCATTTCTTCTCTGGTACGCTAGCTTCCAAACTTCCTCACACCACAGACCTGTTACATTCCTTGCCACCACAAACTGAGAAGCATCAGATGAAATGCCTTGTGTGTCTTTAAAACACATCTTATTGTCAGCCCTCACCATTAATGTCGAACGCATGTCCAACACCCCCAACAATACCTTCATCAATGCTTCAAGTCCTTCGGGAATTTAAAAAACATTCCTCTACTTGCTAGTGTTAACTCCTTCCTGCAATAATTACAATGGACAAATTTCCTTCATAGGAATACCATAATTCTAAAGTAACAATTTGTATCAAGACAAATGTCAAAAAGTATTAAAAAAATGAATCCTTACAATTGCACCTCAAATTGGACCAAACAACAACAACAAATGTGCCCTGATAAATCTTGCAAATTTAAACAACTTAAAAAGACCACTTTAGAGACAACAAAGCAATAAATAAGCATGAAAATCGACAAAGCAATTGGACACTGAAGATGGATTAGGAGTTATAATGTATTTGCTCCATTATATTGCTCAAAATATAAACATACGTAACATGAGTTATGTTGATATGAATAAGTGGATGAGAGAGTCTAGTATCTATTCTAATGGATTGAAATGATGATGATATTATGTTCAAAATCATACCTTGGTTTCCCTATTTGTACGGGAAGCAACAAGCTTCAGGTCCATTCACAAAAGTTACATCATTTATTAACTAAAGCATAATTAAGCATAACATAGAAACTTAAACAAATAGGTTTGTTCCAATTGTTTACAAAAATTAAATAATGCTTGCATTTGTTGATAGGTAGAAGATTTTGATGAATCACATACTAATACCCAAGATCCAACTAGGTTATTAAGATTTGGACGGGATGATCCAAACCATACCAAGGCAAAAAGAGCAATTTTGAAGAGAACACCTAGAAGTGTTTCACACTGGCTCAAGGTACAATCCAACTTGGTTATGACACTGATAGCAATCCAAATTTTCCTAAACTGTCCATACCCGAATTTTGCATCACAATCTATTCTTCCTGCACATAAAAATGCCACATATTAACCCTGTTGGAAAAACAAGGATAGACAACTGAGAGGGGGGGGTGAATCAGTTGTCACGAAAATCAAACTTAGACAACATTAACCAATCCTTATATCACATATCTGATAATCAATAATGCAGGCATAAGAACAACACATCAAAGACACATGAACACAAAGGTTTTATACGTGGAAATCCTGTTAGGGGAAAAACCATGGTGGATGTTAGTCCACAAGATTATACTATGTTAGAAGTATAATGAAGAATAAAAATATAATGCACTTGCATTCAGGTACACTGCCTAGAGCACACTACTCAATGGGAAGGCTCACTGCCTTACATACAGTAATTAGATTAAATCCATTTGATGAATTTGAACTGAGAAAATAGCTTCTGCAAAAGCTTGGTTACAGTTCCAATTAGGCACACTAAAACCTCTTCAACTCTTCCACAGTCTGCTCTGAATGATCTGACCTTTATTCGCACTTGTACATCACTTGTACACTTGAGAACACTCTAAATGAGGAAAAAATCTTGTATATATATCCGCTATACGGATTTGCATCCACTAATCAGTTGACCACAAATAAGAAATAAATTACAACTGTCGGCCTTGATACATGAATAAATTTCAATGCGTACCAACACAAGTCAGCCATAACATAGTGAGGACCCAAACAAAAATATCCAAAAAATTAAAAAAATAAAATATTAATCCTCATGGATCCGCAACACGCTAACACCATAATGTCGGACAAGATCATGAACACTCAGGCACATATCAAAAAAATCTCCAATCACGAACACTCCAATTACTGCGGACGTACACCAAGGATATAGCACAATCTAGAATCATCCATGAACGTCATAGGCACATGAGAAACACATGAAATTACCATACTTTCATCCGCTTTGACCAAGAACACCATCTACAGAGACTGAATAACTGTAGGTATATAGATCATCATAACTTCCACAAAAATTCAAGCGCACTACTAAAACTTTCAGACAACATACTAGAAAGGTTCAACACCAAACCCTTTGAAGCACACCTTTAGATCTTCAATACACATAGATTTCCAACATTCTGACCTTCTTAGCTCCACTGGCTACCTGTACTATATTTTTTACAATTCTCTCAATCTCCTCGACATATACAACCTTAAGAAGATTAAAATGATAATAGTGTTGAGATCAATGACAACAATATATAAACAAAACAACCACAACATCCAACAAACCCCTTCTAAATAACACTCAAAATACCATGAAACAATGAGTCCCCTATATTAGTAAGTAAGTAGGAAGTCTATAGGGGATAGTTTGATTTTATACAAGGATGCTCATGAAAGGAATCTTCAAGTAACAGTGAGTAAGTTGTTTGAGATTGTAATTGATGGTGCAATATCCGGTCTTAAAGGCAGTTAGCAAAGCAGTAAACCCTATATAGGACACATTGATACTTCAAAAGCATCTGATTTATTTTTTAAAATTAAAAGAAGTCATTCTAAACCTTATATAGGATACATTGATACTTCGAAAGCATCTGAAGAAATTTGAGATTATGCAAACATATGTCAATTAAATACCTAGATTACAAATAGTAGCACAAAAAATTATAACCCTTGTTGATCAGAGCTGGAATTGATAAACAACAATGAATCCTATGCTACCTATCATGCACATCTCCTTACCATTCTCTGTCATTATTTGCTGAAAAAATTCTCCATTTTGGCGGGCTATGCCTGAAAATAAGGTTTCAAAAAAGGTTTTATTGTATGTTTATTAAAATGAAAACTCCATTCTGGTGGGCTATGCCTGAAAATAAGATTTTGACAAAAAATTTAGAGTATGTTTATTAGATTTTTAGAGTATTTTGGCAGGCTATATTCTTGATTCCTCAAATGATTTATTCAAATGGATTATGACTGACGTGATTTTTTTCCATGATTACCATACTACCGTCATCTCTTATTATACCCTCTGTGTTATGGTGGTGTTTTTCCCTTCTCTTCTATTTTTTACCACACTAATGCCTTGATCAAGGCTTCTTTTTGCGGGGTTGCGGTGTATACCACTCTACCGCATATTTTTCTCACCATCCTGGTAGTATAGTGGTGTATGCTTTTGATAATTACCTAAAGAGTGTCGATGAGACAATATTCTTTGTCTTATCAATATCTCAATGTCTTATCGACATTAGATCTTATGTTCCTCTAATGTTGGTTGTCGGTGTTGATGAGACAAGTTAATATCTCTTGCCAATATGCCACTGTCTCATCGATATTTTCCTTTGGCGGTATTTCTTTATATATCGATGTAATTCTTCCATTTCAGGGAGACTCGTGATTATCACTACTGTATGGCAGTGTTTTTCCCTTCTCTTCAACTGTTTACCGCACTACTGCCTTGCTCAAGGCTTCTTGCTATGGGGTTGCGGTGTATACCACTCTACCACATATGTTGCTCACCCTCTCGATAGTCTAGTGGTGTATTCTTTTGATCATTACTTGAAGAGTGTCGATGAGACAATATTATTTTTCTTACTGATATCTCAATGTCTCATCGACATTACTTCGTTATATCCAAGAGTTGTGTTTCGCCGAGCACTTGGAGATATACCTTTTCGATGTGACGTAAGTGATTATCTCCTCGATATGCCCATATCTTGTTGACATTTCACTATTTTACATCATCGATGAGACATATAAATAAGTCTCTTTGACATAGGGGTGTCTAAACTAGTGCTAAACCTGAAGCTAAAATCGAAGCTAAAGTTGGGATATAAAAGTGGCACTAAACTCGAAGCTAAACTCGGAGCCAAAGGCGGTGGTAATGGCAGTGCCACACTCAAATTCAACATCGGTGCTAAAGGAATTGATAATTCCAACATAAATTAGCATCTAAATTAGCGCTAACTAGTCCTGATCAATGCAAATAAACACCAAAAATAGTGCCATCCCGATAAATAGTGTCGATGTTTTCAAAAAATTGGCAAAATATACATTAAAACGTTGGGTGGAAGCAAAAAGCGGAGCAAAAAATGGAGCAAATCACAAGGATTTGTTGTAGTGAGTATTCTAAATATGCATTCATTTTACAAACATCATTTAGACATTGTCATACATATGTACATATTAAATCATACATATATGTTGCATTTCAATCAAACACAAAAATATACATATCTATCGCATCTAGGTAACCATGGCATACATGTATTTACCATTAACAACTATACATATTATGGAATTATACATATTCAAATCACATTGCATCTTATTATCATAAACATAGAATGCATACATGAAATTTATAAATATCATGCATACATCATCATGTAGAATTAACACATCATCATAGGAACTAAAACATCATAATGTAAACATGATCATCCATAACATGTGCATGCATAAATAGAACACTACATAAACATATAAAGAACTGCAAATCATATAATCACCGCCAAAAAGGATATATATATTGCTCAAAAAAATAAAAGTGTCACAGTATAATGTCAGAATGTATCCATTAAAATGGAGCTCATAGGCTCTATAACCATAATACAATGTCTAATATTATATAAAAATGTCCCTAGGCTAAACTCCCACTGCTCCCATGTGGAGACTAAGGAGGCGACTAATGGGGAGGTGTTGATGATCATTGTGCAAAAGGGGGCCTATCATATGGTCCTACCTTATGAGGTCCTACGACTTCCTCTGTGCTCTAGATCTGTTGTGTGACCTGCTATGTGAACTACTACTATGCACCTGTGAATAACCTATCTCTAAGGAGGTACCTCTTGCTCATACAAATATCTATAGTATCTCTCTCTATCACCAACCCTAACCAACTCCCGAGTGAAAGTTGCAATTGGTCCAGTGCAAAGAGTTCTCAACTCCACAAATCTTTGCTTAGTCTCCTATCTTCATGCTACCGCCTGATCCCTCTCCAAATAAGAATTGTATGTCTCCATCTGCATCACATCCCTCTCCATCATCATATCTCTCACCTGCTCCTCCAAGGCCTCTACTCGGGCGTATAAATCAACCAGTCGCTGATCAATGGGACCCTCCTCCTCCCGTCGTGGCCTCTCTCCCTCATCAACATCCCAATCCTCAAGAATCATGTCTCAAAGCTCTATCTCCTACTCTCCCATCTCCTCCTCCTCATCATCATACTGATACCCTACAAGAAAACTAAGGGAATCCATCCCCACCTCCTCTCCAATGGTCTCCTCCTCAGCATGCTCCTCACCAACTCCCTCCCCTGCAATCGCCTCCCCTCCTCCACCAATATCCAACATAGGTACACCCTCCCCCTCCCCATCATCCTCATGGATGGGTGACAAATATGGGCCTCTACTACCTTGTAGACCCCATCGACCACCCCTCCCACCTCCTCCTCTACCATAATCTCCACCACCTATGCTACCTCGACCACCATCTTTTGCACCATGCCGACCTTATGGTCCTCTCCCTCGCCACTCTATAGGCATCGCCTGCTCAAGATCTATATATGGAATAGGCCTATGCTACTCCCATCAAGTATCATATGCTACAATGGTCCTAGGATCTATAGCTCCACCCCTCCATCCCCACTAAATAGGTTGTAATGCATCAATGTCTACCTTAGCTATAGCAACAAGAATTTGTAGCCCCCACAGAGGAACCTCTCTCGAAGAACAAGCAAACTCAACTCGCCCCCGTGACTCACCCTGCACCTCACCAAACTACCTAAGAACTTTGTCTAATAGGTGTCTCTCAATGATGCAAACCATAGAAATAGTCCTCCCGATCAAATACTAAGTTTGTCGATAGAAAGGTAAGTGTCTATGCTCGCTAGTCCATTGTGCACAATCCATGTAAGGCCTCCATATAAACAACACAAGGGTATCAATAGTGTGCCTCCAGCACCCTGTGTCTCCCAAATGAATCTGACTGATGGTCCCAACATATCAGAAAACATAAGGAGATCTATCATCTAACTCAAATGCAATTGGTGGGTGGAAAATAGCAATGTGCTCCCATGCCCAGATCATCAGCAGAGTAGTGCCACAGCTCATCGATTGTGCCTCCCTATAAGTTATATCATGCAAGTGAAAATATAACATCATACGTAAATAGGGGCCCCATGCATATATAACCTGACACTCCAACATCCTTACCAACATCTCACCCCACCCAACAAGAAACCCATGACCTCGATGGTTAGGTAGTACAATCCCAGTAATCAAAGTGCACAACATACAATCAATATGCTCATACCTATCAACAAGGACATGCCATATGATCTCATAATTCTCGATACCGAGCTGTCTAATACCATCATACACATAAAACCAAGTGATCTCACTATAAACCCTCTGGGTATCATAGTGGACTCTCTCACCCCTGATCGCTAATCTTAGAATCCTATAGACATTCTCTAAGGTAACAGTAGCCTCTCCTATAGGTAGATGAAAAGAGAAAGTCTCTAAGTGCCATCGTTCACAGAGTGCAGTCAACATACCTCGGTTTGCCCGAATGGTGGGAATAATTGTCATGTGATGCAACCCAAGGTTCTATATTAACCATCTCTCAGCACTACATAGCTCATCTCATAGCTTGCAGGTATCCAGACTTGACTCTCAGGTGTATATCGGATCCAAAGTAACTTGCAAATGCATAATGAATACCTTGTGTCAGAAATATAAAGGAAATTTTTATAGCACAGCATTTCAAAAAAAAAATGATAGGAAAATGCATCTTTTTACTATCAAATGCATTGCAAAAATTCAAATGCGTCATTCAGCATTACACATGCATCACAATAATGAAAATGTGTCACACAAGTCAACACAAGTGAGCAATCAAACATAAGCGTCAAAAAATATTAAATGTGATGCATGAATATACATGCGGCACTAAACCTAACAAATATGACTCACTAAAACATATGTGTTGCATAATTAAACAAATGTGTTGATTTAAATTAAACCAAAAATAGAGCTTGATGTGTTTGCACAAATGCATCATATTTCGAGCAATTGTGTCGCATACGAATGCATTTACATCAAAAGAAAAATGATGCATATGCAAAAATGAAATTTAAGGTCATAGAAATGCATGAAAATTGAAATTTCAGAAGTCAATTTTGGGTTACATACCGGGGGTCCTACGTCGACTAGCTAGCTGAAGGTCCTAACTCGATATCTGTGGTGCTCAGTGCATGGAATGAATGACATTTTAGTTGAGTACTCTAGAGAAAAATCAAAGTTTTATAAACTTGAGGGGTGCAAATGAATTCATTTTCCACCCAAATCCTATTTATACCTAGGGGTTTTGGAGGGTTTTTCGCATACCTTGTGTACTGGGCACACTATTTACCAACTTCGGACATTCATTTCGCATACCAGATGCAAAAATGAAATTTAAGGTCGTAGAAATGCATGAAAATTGAAATTTCAAAAGTCAGTTTTGGGTTACATACCGGGGGTCCTGTGTCAGTTGGCTAGCTGAAGGTGCTAACATAAAATCTGCGGTGCTCAGTGTATGGAACAAATGGCATTTTAGTTGAGTACTCTAGAGAAAAATCAATGTTTTCTAAACTTGAGGGGTGCAAATGAATTCATTTTCCACCCAAATCCTATTTATACCTAGGGGTTTTGGAGGGTTTTTCGCATACCTTGTGTATTGGGCACACTATTTACCAAATTCTGACATTTGTTTCGCATACCAGATCTCATCGAAATTGAGTTCTTTTGCCACCATCAAACTTCTAGCTATCAAATTAACTAATCGAGACAATTTCCAATTTTTTCTAAATTTTTCCAAAAATTGTCATTTTTCCCGAGGGGGCATACCCTTACCTATTTCACATTGGGGCACAATAGGGGCATGTTTTGACTGATTTTCTTTGACACAACGCCTAAATGACATTGTATCAAAGAGGGGAAAACTGTAGACACTAAAAATTGGTCTAGGCTCGCGACTTCAATTTTGGACATAATTCTCATCTTCATTGTCATTATTAAATAATGTTAATTATTGAATTATTTTCTAAAGTCACCTATTCTCTATTAATTAAATAACTTTAACTATTTAATTAATTCATTTTCACCTTTATCTCTTCTTGACTAATTAAATAAATACTATTTATTTAATTACGTCTCTAATTAAATATATCTTCTTTCTAAAAATTAAATGAATTGTTATTTAATTTACCCTCATCACATTTTCAACTATAATTAAGTAATCATCTAAAATTATTTAATTATTCTTTAACCTTCTCTCCAGTCAATTAAATAAATCTTTATTTATTTAATTTAATCCTCGAATTTCAAATGTTGAATTAAATAATTATTTAATTCATAAAAATAATTATTCCTAGCATATTCTTCTATAATTAGATAATCGCTTAGTTATCTAATTAGTCATTTACCACTTAAGTCGATATTTAATTAAATCAGCCAATTATCTTCTGATTTACTATCTGATTATTTATGATGAATAAACCTTCTGGTTTAATCAGTTATTTATCTAATTGTATTCTTCTAAGTGCAAACTTTTATTAATTAAATAACTTTATTTATTTAATTCATTCATTCATGCGTTCGAACAGACCATTTCCTCTATGCTAATCTTTATCTTTTACATGCAATCATTATTCTTCTGAGTTTCAAACAGTCTCAATTAAAGATTAAATTATCATTTAATCTTAATCCCCACCTTTTTGCTTTATCACCTGCGTTATTACCAACACTAATCTCTATTACATGTCGTATCTTTAATCATGATTGTTGATTTATCTTTGAATTTGAGTCGGTCGTTCGAAAATCAATTTTCTATAAATTGGCTTGACCTTCATCATTATTACTCCTCCCAAAATCTTTATACTTTTTGGAAGCAACTTTAAGAATCTTCAACGTTTTTCTAATCATTATCAATAGGCCATATTTGCATACATAAGAGAAATCTTAGGGCATCTTTACTACAACAAAATGAAGAAGTGCAATAAAGGTGATTCATGGAATGGATGAGAGTTTTATGAGATCTTTTTTTTTTTATGCTTTAATTCCATTGTTCTTTATTGTTAGCTTATGATTAGTTCAATTTTATGCTTGTATTGCTAACCTATGAATTTTCCCTGTGCTACACAACTAATTTAACTAGCCTGTGTGAGGTTGTATTGTTGTTTGCATAGTGGACAATGAGTTTCACTTGTAAACGTTTTTGGACAAATAGCTAAGGCTTGACCCACATCGAGTTGGAAAAACAATCAAGGCTTGATCCAACCCTTCTTTTTCTTTTTATTTGTTTAGTCTTTGACATTCACTAGTAGAATTTGGCAAATAAATGACTATGTGACTAAAACTTATAGTCACAACAACTAAAAATGACTAAATTCTACTAATTTTTTGCAACTCGATTATAAATGAGTAAATAAATGACTAACTTGGTTGTTGACTAAAAAAATATTTAGTCATACAAATAAAAATTACTAAATAGTTAGTCACACAAATAAAAGTGGATAGTTAAAAAATATATTTTGAATTGAAAAATTATTGGTGCGATGCTAATAATTTCCTCTCCTTTGCTACAATTGAGAAATTATTGACGGGATGCAAATATTTCCTCCACTGTCCTTTCATTATTTTGAGAGATGAGAGCCTCACAAATAAATGTAAGCTCAAACTAATATATTTACTACAAAAAATCCTTCATCTTGTTCTCGTCAAATGCTCATTAATGAACGAGTTTGTCATGTATGAAGAGGTTAGGGTTTGAAGCTCGATCCATTTTGCAAAAGTTTGATGGAGAATAGAGGACTTCTTCAGCAATTATAACTTTAGGACATAAGGATGTCGGTAATGTAGTATGACTTAGTGCAGACTTCTTCTCGTATTTTGGTGTTTTTTGAGCTTATATTGAGAAGCCCTATAAAGCTTCCAAATGTAAGGGTTTTTGTTTAAAATTTTGTAAAAGTTCTAGCATTATGTAAACTACAATTCTTGGGTCGAAGTTCGAGTTACAATAATTAGGGTTTCAATAGGCTTATTCTAGAATCCCTAGAAAACCTTCCAATATTATGTTATGAAAATGTAGCCCTATGCATAATCAAGGGTATTTTTCATATAGACACTATCTGGCTAATGTTATTATATTTTAAAACAACACTATACTACACTGTACTGAACATAATTTTTAAGTATATAGCATGGATACTTATATAATCTGGGTTTTGATCTTTTAACCATATAATATCTCACATGAGTGTTTACAAGATGGATTTGGTGTAGTATTTTCAAAGTTGTGCAAACACATTTCTAGATGATAGCAATTTCTTAATGTTCAGTGTGTTTTTTCAAGGGATTCTTTTAAATAATAGATCTTTTTGTAGTGGATTCAATAACCAGTGATGCAGGGATTTTATTATGGTATCTTTTTGTGAAAATGTATGCCAAATCAATAGATCTAATCTCTTTAACACTATGAAGTTGTGAGGGGGATTTTCCCTAAAAATATGGTAGCAAATCAGTGCCTTAATGCACAATTTGTCTTTTTGGTCTATGAAATGATATGACCTAGAGATTTTTTTCAATAGACCTATGAAATGGATTTTTGTAAATAGTCTAAATGTCTTCAATGTATTGTATTGTTCTAGATAATCCCTTTCATATCAATAGATTTACTCTCTTTAGTAGTGTAAGATTGCAACATATTCAAACCCTAGAACCTTTTTGAAAAAGATTTAATTATTTGCCCCAAAGTATTAGCATTTGCAAGGGGATTTTCTTTAAATTTACCCTGCGAAGGGAAAATCCATTTAAAATGAGGGTCAATTTTCCTTGTCTATGCACTATTCATTTCTTACATAAAAAATAATGGTCTTAAATCTCTTTATATGTAGTTGTGCTCTTGCCTTAAGACCTTTCTCTCTTGATTTTCCATCAGGTATGTCTTCTATTCTCTTCTTTTTGAATAATGATTTCATTTGACTAGTTGAATGATGAGTGCCACAAAAGGTATGATACCTTATGAGTGCTATTCATGATAGGGTGATCCCACAATAGTGGTTTACAATTTTTGGCCAAACTGGACACTGAAATTATTATTTTTAACTAAATCTTCACATTCGGGCACCTATAGCGGTTAAACCATGAGGAATTTGAAGATGATACAAACTAGAGTCTCATCACATTTTATCTGTAGATTCTAAAAATATTTTTTTCAAATTTTTTGGAATCAGATTGCACTTCTTTTTCCATCTCCCATGAAAACCGGTTTTTTTCAGAAAACAACATTTTTAAAAAGTGATGCTCACTGTATACAACATAACTTTTTTTGTATGAAGGATAAAATTCTCATTTTTTCGAATTTAGATTTGTAACTATGATATCTAGCACTTACATTTGGTCTCATAGTTTTTTATTGAATATTTTTTCCTTAATCAAGTTTCGAAGTCAAACCAATTGCAATTAAGACATAGGTGGACTGTATACAACATAACTTTTTATGTATGTATCGAAATTCAAATTTTTTTTTTTTAATGGATCAAGGACATCAACACCCAGCACAAACATATTTTTAAAATTTTTATTTTGATAATCTGATATTTTTCCACATGTGCAAAACAAAGAGCTTGATTTTCGGTGAAAAACCTATGTTTAATAAAACTAAAAAAACACATACATAATAAAACCAAAACATATTAAAATTTTATTCGTTGGATAGCTTGTTCTAAGGAATACCATCATCCAGTTGGGTTTGTGAATTCTCCTCCATTTTTATCCTCAACCCGAGCTTCGAAGGGCAGAAATCTGCTAAAATTTGGTGGAACAGGGGGAGAAGGGTAAAAAAGGGGGGTTCGAGCGAACCCCCCTTCGAACGAACCCCCCTTCACTCGAAAGGGTGAAGGGGGGTTCACTCAAAGCCCCCTTTTTTTTGAATTTTCCATTCGTTTCTATTGAGAAACGTGGCATTCTAGGGTTTGAGCGAACCCACCATGCAAAAGGGGGTTTGCTCGAACTAGGGGTTCGACCGAACCCCTCTTTTGGGTTCATGCAAACCCCCTAGTTTTGAACAAACCCTTTAAAACATGAAATTTTGAATGTGTGTGCATTTTAACAAATTTCCTTCCTCATGAAAATTGTACACCACTATTATGGGTTTACCCGATAGTTCCTTCACTGTGGCATGTACTTTAATGTTTTGTCCTCTTCATATATGTTGACTGCATTATCTTCTTTAGTGAAGTGGTTGCCTTCCTTAGCATTTCAAGGTGACAGTGTTATCTTCATTTCAAGGTGACAGTGATTGTCCCTTTCATTTTTTCTCTTCATAAATCTCTTTATTAACCTTGAAATTGCGTCCTCATTAAAATGTCTCTTGATCTCATATTGAGCTAATAACTCTCACCCTTGACTATCATACATGTTGAGATTGTCTTGTTATGTTTTGTCATAATGATTGTCATACATCCAACCAGGGGTCTACACTTTTTTTTCTTCTCAGACCTATCTTATGACATCTTTGTTGATTTAATTAGAAACTTTGTCCTTCATGCATATAACTATTGGCAATGATAGGGTTGGTTGCACTTAGCATGGTTTCATGAGCTCAGCCACCTTGTCTTCATGCTTTGTCTTCATGTCTTATGATTGTACAAACCTCATGAAGTATGCCCTCCAAATACTTTGTCTTTATTATGCATTGACTATAATCATTGTGCTCATGTCTCTTGATATATTCTTTCCACACTTATTATTGTCATTTTCCTTGTGGCAATCATCTTTTTCTAGTTGAATCTCATTATTTTATGCAAGGTGATTATCACTAAATCCTTGGATTGTTATTACAATTAGTGCTTTCTTAGTTTATGAGCATTGACCCTCTTTTAATGCTTCCCCATGATGGATTGTCCTCTTATATATTGCTCATCATTGTAACCTTCAGATAATATATAGAATAACAAATTCTATACTCTTGATTGTCACTTCATTCTTCTAAAGGAATACCTTATAGTCATGAGGAATTCCCTCTTTTTCATGATGGTTAGTGACTATCCAAATAATTTGTGACTATCCTTTATCATTGCATTCAAGAATCTTGTATGGTTTTACCCTTTTTAATTGTAATACAAATGATTGTGTTATCCACATTAAAATGGGACTATATGGAACAATGGTTACTGTTGCTTTATGAATTAAAAAACAATGATATTGATGAAACTAGTTAGATTGTGTAGATATATAGTTTCATGGTGGCACAGTGGAAGTTGGTCTTTTAACCTGTTTGATAATGAATACAGTTGAACTTGAAATGGTTTTTGTTAATATTTTTGATTCTTAACTCTAAAGTGATAATTAGCATTTCTAATTAGAACTTTTATTAAATAAAGCGATCATTTAGAAAAAGTATAGTTCATGAATTTTCAAGGTTTTTTACTATTGACAATGAAACCATCAAGTTGTACTCCTTAAAACTTGTCCTTTATCACCACTATCAGATACTTTGCAATGTTATTCCATTCTTTTCTAAACTTTAAATACTAAGCTCTTCATGGTGACTTGATTTCCCTTAGTGCACTATCTTCATGCTCTATCTTGCCTGATGTTTGTACAAATTCCTTCAAACTGCTCTTTATGAGATCTTTCACTATCCCTTCCTTGAGCTCATTACAATTTTAAAATCTCCTACATGAGCATACATGATGGATTGTCTCCTTGAGGTGATTGTGTTTTCATAAAAAATATCCTTCTAAATTGTTAAAGATTGCCCTTCCTAAAATTTGTCTTTAAAATTTGTTTGACTTTGATACATCCCTATAGTCACAAGAATGGTCCTCACAATGCATTCTACATTTGAACCTTTAGAAGCTATGTCCTTATCTACATGTTATCCTTTTTCCCGATGGTTTCACACCACTCTCTATTATGATTGCCCTTTTTCTCAATAGGTATGCACGTTCTAACAACCCAGAGTCATTCTCATATTGACTTCGAACAACTATCATGCCATTATCCAATCTATCCTTGAATGATAGGAATCTCATCACTTGGAAAAATTGTAGAAGATAAACAACTTACGAAATTCCATTTATACAACCTCCAATAGCTCTTCATAATCCACAACATCAACCTTGTCATGTTCTTGATACTTCAGATATAATGTGTATTTTTCTATTTTTGCAAAAAATATATTGATAAAATCCAAGAAGGGAATAAAGTTTTTCCACTTTCTCCCATTCTAGATGTATACCGCACTACAACGGGCCTTTGTTTTCCTCCTAGTGGGGTTGTGGTGAACTAGCCTATATATTTTATTTCTTATATTATAGTTGCATAACTATCTCACATGTTTTATTTCTTATAATTATATACAGATGTACTTAGCCTTGCTAATATTGTTCTAGATTATGTAAATACATATATTAGTGTTTAGTGGCTGAAATATTTTCAAGTATTACATTGAGAGTTAATTTCACTATTAGTTTGGTTGTAATCTACTTGTGTTACTTAGTGAGTTAACTTCACTAGTATAAAGCTACAAACTACCAATGTATTACTTGGAAGAGTTAATTTCACTAGAATTTGTAGTATGTACTAGACACGAATTGGACTCTAAATTATTGTTTTACATCCTATTACAAAGGGAAGGAGAGAGTTTTAGTATATGAAACAAAAAGGTGAAGTTAATGAGTTTTAGAAATAAGGGTCTAAAAATAGGAATTGGATTCTATAATGGAAAGATGCAGATATTGTCAAAATATCCATGAGAATTTTTATTTCTTGTAAGTTAAGACCATAAGGTATTCATAGTCATTATCAGTGAACATATTTGTATTAGTTTTAACTTGTGTTTTCATCTCTTCACATTCTTATTGTGAATTAAAATTTATATTGATTGTGGTAATTTTTATATTATAATAATCTTGCTAATTATTTGATTTCTCATATTGTTATAGTGTGAAGATCTTGCTGAATCAGAACAATATCTCTTACAAGGGGCCATGTTTTCTCATATTGTTGCAGTGTGAAAATCTTGTTGAATCCAACTCTAATATTTGTTTTTTCATATTTTTGTAGTGTGAAAATCAGAACATACTCAAAGGTTCTTAACAACTCTAATAGTTGTACCAGGGGCCATCTTTAACAAACCAAATACAATTGCTAACTTTTCACTATGGTGGCAGATAAATGATTCTTTTTTCTTCTATTCCACAACATTAAGTAAAAGTCTTGAATCTGGAAATACCCTGTTGCCTTCCTTTTCCAAGCCAGTTTCTCCAATTTTGCATAGCTCTCCCATGATTGTGGATGTGATCTATCTCCTACACTTTTTTAATTGATTTATCTTTCTATTATGTTTGGACTTATTTTTGTAAACTTGCAATAAACAATGCACTTTTATTATTTTTGAATTGAGACTAATAGTAATTTTGTTGGTTGTATTGAGGCACAACTTCATTCATGGTGGAAAAGGCAACACCCTATTGCTCATATCAAATGGCACATTGCATATAAAAGAGGAAATATTCTAGGGTCATTGTTGACTGCATTGAAGGAGAGAGCTTCATATATGGGACACAATCAACACTCTCCTTGGATTCTACATGTTACAACTTGCTCCAAGAATATTGCCAACATTGTAGAAGTTTTAAGCTATCTGAAAGGAGCATGTGCTCGCATTGATGGGCTCCAAGCATGTGTTTCCATCATTGCAGAATTTTTTTGGAGAAGTTTATTTCTTGTCATTTTTGTGCATTGTAACTTATATTTTTAGTCTTGTGATTGAAAATAAAATTGTAATACTCTATTTCTAAGCATTTTTCAAGCAAGATAGGTGTTTTAGACTTGTGCAAGTTTTAAGAACACCTTTCTTTTAATAAAGTTCAGCGATATTTCCTTCTCATTGACTATCTTATTGTGTGTAATCAATGATTGATGTGTATTTCTATGTTTTATGTTTTATATTTTATATTTTTAGATTACAGGAATCAGTCAGGTATATGTCCCCCTATAAACTATAGTGTACCTAGTAAAAAAAAATCACATGACCGGTGGCACTAGTGTGACATGCCCTCTAATACCACAGGTTTGGGGGGAGACTAGACGTCATGACCTCTTGCTTGCAACAGGATGCTTTAGCCAATCAAGCTAGGCCCCCACCCCTTTGTGTTTTATGTTTAAATCCTCAAATATCAGTCAATTAAAATGAGTAAATATACTACTAATTGACCAATTAATAATTAAATTGACTAAATATACTACTAGTTGCAAAAATTAGTGAATAAATGACTAAATATATGACCAGTGAAATCAGTGAATAAAAATGACTAAATATCCTACCAATTGACAATAATTAATGATTACAATGACTAAATAAATGAATACCATGACTAAATAAATGACCAATTAACAAAAATCAATGATTAAATATACTACCAAATTAACGACTAAATATACTATCGAATTGATCAATCAAAACAACCAATAAATGACTGAAAATGGTTTAGTCATAAATTTTGCTTGTCAATAAACTACTAATGGTCACATGACCATGTTTAGTCATTTATAAGTAGTTTTTAGTAGTTTTTTTTAGTCATATATTGTTGTTTATGTACTAGTGATTGTATGTTTGTGTATCTTATCTTGTTGTTGCATATCATATATCTCGTGTGTGTTCCTTTGTGCTTATGTTGTTTTTCCATTAGATCTTGATCTTGGGGGATTGCACAACCTCCTTGATCTTTTTCATCCTATCTCAGTAACATCGGTACACTTGGACCCCCTCTTGGTACATATTTGTCTACTTTAGTGTGATTTAATGCTTGCACTCATCCTCTCACCAAAGTGGGGGCTAAATTTAGTGTAAAAAATGTACTTTACATTTTCATGCTTTGTTTGGGCCTTATTAATTAAAATGGAATTAATTATGCCTTAATAAGCCCTATTTTACATCTACAATCCTAATAGATTACATTTTTTGAAGGGGAAACTCGACAATAATTAATGCCAATACATAACACTTTACCTTGAGCAATGTGTGTTCTAGGAATAGGGACCTGGGACCCATTCGGCCATCACCCTAAGCCTTTGAACCTAAATTTAAATTATGTTTTTGGTGGTATTTTAATGTCTCTAAATTCAAATTTTGATGTCGTCTTGTAATACTTAATTTTTGGGACATTAAGGATACATACCTATAAATACAAGGTTATTTTATCAAATCAACTAGATACTTTCAAGATATTTTTAAGAGTAATTTCAGAAGAGAAAATTTTATGATCAAGAGCATTCAAGAGGAGATTTATCAAGAATTTTTTGCATCAATCAAGATCTAAAGCATCATGTCAAGGTCTTAAGCATCATGCATGTTTTTGGAGCTAACATTGTGATGTAGGTTTCAAAGATTCAAGAAAGCATTCAAAGTCATATCTCAAGAATCAAGATCTACATCCATTAAAGCTATTTCATGCAAGATCAAGATCAAAATTGTAGATTTCCGAAGATTTATTCAAGGGTTTGGTGAGTTGCAACATTGCATTTTTCATTCGTCATTCCTTTCACATTTCATTATTTCAATTCAAGGTTTAATTACCCAAATGGGGTTTGACCAAGGAAAAACCCCATTCACCAAAAATAAAAAAAATTTCCCTCTTGTGTTTGTGTTGCAGATTTTAGTTTGAAGAAGGATTGAAGACCTTTTGAAGAGAAATATTGGAAAAAAAATTAAAGTCACAAAAATTTCTTCAAGTTGTCGTCAATCCACAAAAACTCACCTACAGATCTAATTTTTGACTTTTCGATATTGAAACCTAGACCAAACGAAAGCTACAGAGTGACATCAGAGGGTCCTGGAAGTAGTTTGAAATCCTTTACAAAAGACCCATTCACCCATAGGCAAATGATTCCTAGATAATCTTCTCAAAGTTATTTTTGGTGAGTGGTAAACATCACTCAGACCTTCTCATATTTGCAAAAAGTTCTCTAGTTCTATCAATATTGAGCTTTGTATTGTTGTTTCAAGTTTGAATTGGTATAATTAGGTTGATTTGCAATTTTTAGTTTTTCTCCCAAAAGTGTTGTTGAAGCTAAAACACTCATCCTCAAGCATAAGGAAATCAGTAGATTCCCTCATTGAGTTGACTCGCCTAAGGGTTGTAATTAAATTATTTGTGTGGATCTCATTTCCTAATGAAATAAAGGAAAATAGGTCCATACCTCCAAAAACCCTATTTTTCATTATTTCAGATATATATGACTGAGTTATATGATAGTAGTGAAAATATTTCATTACAAATAAATAGAATTTATTGTTGATAAGTAATCGGCCTAGCCTCTATGATAATGGGATGTTAATGTTGAATTATGAATCAAAATTAAGGAGAGTTATAATATGAGATCTCGCTATCCTTTAATGTAACTTATTTTGTACTAAATTGGGAACTTGGTTGGGTTTCCTTGCATATTATTAATAATCATTAATTTTTTGGAGTCATTTAAAGGAAAACTATTGGGATATGAAATATTAATCAATTAAGATCTATGAATTATGGTCTTAGAATGAATATTTGTATATGGTGGTTTGTAATATTATTTGGTCTTTAACCCTTCTATTATGTTCCTTCTATATTATTATTTATATTTCACTTCTATGTGGAACTTTTCTTGAGGTGTTATAAAATCTTGAGTGTAATAATTCTATGTGTTTAATCCTTTGAGAGATTAATGCTAGGAGAACTACATGGGACTTTGATCTCATCTGGAAGTGAGTATATAGTCACTCCTTGAGTGAGGGATGTTGTTATGATCCAAGTTCAAATGGAAGGGTTTTACAGAATAACTCCAAGGTTTGTGGTTGTTCCTAAACTCGATTGGTCTATCCTCTTTAGTATGCTTCAACTTGAGACTAATATTTATATTAGGTTGGAATGAACTCGTTCCAATCAATATATCCCCATTATTTGGTGAATCATAAATTATTGATAGTTGATCACTTCTCGAAACTAAGTTTCAAAAATACCTTTGAGGTCTTCTAATATATCTAAGGGTATGTGGAATCACAAGACCATATACAAAGGATATTTGATGACATGGTTTTGGAAGGAAACATCCTCACTTTATTGGAACTCATATGAGGAATCCAAACCAATCCAAAATGATAGCTTTAATATGATATTTGAAAACCTCCAATAAAGGGTTTCTACCCTAAAAATAAAAATAAAATGAGCAACATATAAATTGGAACAAAATATTAGTGCCACTACTTCTATAGCTAATTTCTTATCACCAACATCCTAAGAGCATATTGTGAGGGCATGTGGTGGAAAATTATATAAGGCTTTAACAAAATATATGTTACAATAAAATATGGCCCTATAAATATGTAACATGCCCATTGTTCTACCCAAAAAATTTATTATGTTTTTAACCTCAAGTACATAAACTATGATGCCAACACTTAGCAATAAAAAAATTATTTTCATAAATAAGATTGATATGCACATTTGAAATAAACATCATTCCAAACTTTTCCACTACATTACAAAAAATTATTACAACTTTCCATTGTATTGATTTCATATACATAATTTCATGATAACATTTCTCTTTTAAAATTTTCCATATAAATGGATACATAAATAATTACATAGATTCCATGAGCTTGTTGGCACTAGGTATATGAATGGTCTAGGTTCCCTCCATCAAATCTTGGTCACCTACTGATAAGGGGAAGCATCACTCAAGCGATTTTCCACCAACCAAAACTTATTGCGGTCCCTTGCACATCTACCAAACTGGTAAGATGGCCCTCCCTTCGACGAAGAGATTGGTATGGTAACATCATAATAATAATGAACTTCCCTAAGCTTGGTGTTGTTTCCTACATATCTAGATCTATCACACAGTGGCTACAACCTACCATATGGCATTCCTTGCCTAGTATGTAACCTAGATCACAGTGAATTCACAGTGTAAACAATGACAACTTACACTACTTTGGCCAAAGTATTCATCACCCTTGATTTAGGATGTATGTCACACACTCACCCACCTTTCTATCTTGATTTTTATTTGACCATTCATATCCCAAGCATAGGTTATCCCCTTATGCCATGGATTATTCTAACCCCAAGAATAACCTATTAATAGCTCATGTCAAGAAGCAAGTGATGTAATAACATATTGTCTAATTAGGATACACCCTTTCCCATGGATTAACCATACGATATTCATAATGACACATTATTAAGTAACTCTATTCCAAAAATACAATCTCAACAATAAAATTTATCACTCGGGAGTGTAATCTCAACAATAAATGACCTTAATCAAAAGAATAATCATATCAATAAATGACTCGTTCAAAGTATGGTCTCAACATTCAAATCATCAATTAGATAATATAGGCTACTTCTCAACCTATTTGCTTCAATAAATAATCAAATAAACAACCCTACCAAATAGGTTATTCCTAACCTAAGGTTTCAACCAAAGTAAAGTAATGTTCAAGTGAACATGAACCAATCATAAATCTTCACTTTCACAAAACCTTAAACATTCACATGTTTACAATATTTGTATATCACCTAGAGGACATAATCAACTTGTGAGGAGTTGGTGCATCTACATCCATAGTCCTCTCACAATACAGTTTTAGGTTACCGAAACATGAGTCATTTTTCTAGAATTTTGTGAATAGGATTAGACTCTAAATCAAAATAACAAAATACATTTTATCAATCCTATTGATGAATATGGATATAACTATCTAGTTCATACTCTAACCCTAGAAAAATACTCTCTTCCTATCTCAAGGAGACATGAATAATTAATCAAGTAAAGATTACCAATCAAGGTTGGAATTGTATCATAATGATGAGATTTCCACTAAGTAATTAAAAGTGACTCCATAACTCAACTTCACAAATTAAGAATCTAATATATAAAATTGTCTTAATATATTATATAATAATAATTACAAACACTCATTCTATAATATGGAGAATAACAAAATTCCCTAGACTAGATTCATCAAGAACCTTTCACACTTATCCAAAGAAGAATTAAACCTATTCATAATGAAACTAATAACTTATTTTACAAACAATACAAACAAGTCATTAAATATTTTCAAAACATAAAATGCATAATGGATTAGAAATATGCATGCCTATTTATGCAAAGCTCCAAATGCTCAACTGGATTCCTAGCTTAGCCTTCTCCAAAATCAACTTGCAACTCCCAACTATCTCTCTTACTCTCTCCAAAAATTACTCACAAAAACCTCTCACAAACCCTCAAACTCAGAAAAATAAAATAATAGCAACTCTATAAAATAAGCATCAAGAGTACATGATACATCCCATTTGAGGGAGAAAGTACCTCTATTTATACATAAATGTGAGCAACTACAGGCTAGAAACAAGCTATCAAATATGACACTTCTCAATCCAAAGAGTTTGACTCAACAATAAGAAGAAAAGGTGGTAGCTAAAATAATTACACAATAAACATATGCACAACCTGATTTCACCATAAAGAATGAGTCACTCATTCTAATGGAAAATAAGAATAAACATTCAGAAATGCAATGTTATTATCTCCACGGGTCGACTCATTTTGGTTAGCTTCATATTTGACTATTTCTCCCATTCCAATTTTATTCATATTCTTGAATTTGTATTGAAGATTACATTTCTAAAAATTTCACACTTTTCATATATTGGTTCCACATGAAACATCACATGCCCTATTCTTTTGGTTGCTATTTGGAAAAGACTAGGTCAAAAAAATTGTGTGTTGGATATCCTATTTGCCTTCATATTTTGACTTAGTCCTGGAATATTATCTCACACATTTGTTTGTATTTGATTCTATGTGCTTTATTCTAGTGTTTCCTATGTTTACATTACTCAACATTTAAATACTTTAAAAAATGTCTATTATTTTGTTACCTGATTTTGCTTCTAGCTTAATCAGGTAGAGTTGAGGTAGTGTTTGCAAAATAAAGATAAAAGGTACACGTTTAATTCTACTATGTTCATCCATATGCATAAAAGAAATTATCAAAAGACTACATTATCATGTTTGCAAATGCATACAACAAAGAAGAGAGAACAATCTTTGCAAAAGTTGTCTTTATTGATAAATATAAATGTTGGTGTCCCACACAAGCCATGGGACTGACTATTTTAATGTAAATAAGGAAAAACTATAAATTTACGGATACAATAAAGAAAAATGCATATGTAAGGAAGGGGGACCCATCATTGCCTGAATGACGAATCTTGGTTGAGTTGCCTTGCATCAGCTTCAGTCCTCCTGCTTATCCAACCTCTAGTTGTTACTTGCCCCCTGCTACTCCAAGATTTCTTGCATGTGTAAGAGAAAGTTGGTTAGAGAAATGAAGGATCACCAATCAGTACATAGGAAAACATCCATAAACATATAACTTGATCCTCATAAGCATCAAAATAGTTTGCATACCACAGATGTCCGGGAAAAAAGAAAGGTTATCATAAACATCTATCATATGCTCTATTTTTGTCTAGCATGTTTTTTCATTGTGCAAGTATAGATTGCAAGATCTATTTTTCAAACATCACAACATGTGGAGTGAAATGGGCTCCCACAAGGGTTGATCCCAACATGCTTACTCTTACCAATTTTCACTACAGCTCAATTGGTGGAGCTGATTAAATTTTCTTATATCTTAAAGTGGAAGTTCAACTATTTTTTGCTTATTGCATCTATATCAGTTATGTATTGTTGAAATAATAGAGTTTCAAAAGTATTCCTTAATTCTTATAGAATAAATGAAGTATAAATCTGATTACAAAAATGATTAATCATTCATTGCTTTCATTTTATTTCATGAAATTGTTATATTACAGATTTCATTTGATTGCAAGAATACAAATGATAGTACAAATTTGCATTTTGATGCATTTCTTTTCAGAATGAAAAGAAGAAAGAGAAATTAATAAATCCACACAAGTCGTGGAGTTAACTATTTACAATGCATTGGAGTGCCCTACACTACTGAATATGCAAGAAGGAAAAACACATAAATATGGACATAATCATCATTTCCTGTGCTTGTGGCCGATGCAGAAGGGGTGCACCATATTTCATCCTCGAGCTCCAATTGACCAACAAAGGTTGAATAAATGGGGGATTGTTAGAGCTTCGACCATGAACATATCTATATGAACCACCAACAGTAATGGAGAATGTTGCTAACAGTGCACCGAAACAATCAAGCAAAGTGCAGGAACCAGAGTTGGAAGAGTAAACATCATGATATTTTTTCTTTTTGCTAACATTGTTTGTTTCCTGTGCAAGTATAGGAAAATTCATGCAGCTGATCATATATGAAGACACAAAGCATGTGGGGTTAAAATGGGCTCTCACAAGGGTAGATTTAAGCATGTTGCCCCTTAAACTAGCAAGTGGGCCAAGTAAGAAAGTAGATTATCATGCTCATCTGAGCCTTTCATAAGAGAGTATAACAAATTTAAAATGAAGAAGTAATCAAGTTGTCATGCATTCATAACAATCAAATCAAAGCATTGAAGTGAAAATTACAAATGGATAATAAACTTGACAAACTTGATTTAGCTTAAAACTATCAATCTCATTCTAGAAAGTTAAATATTGTTGTCATATTTATTGTGTTTGATTCCTTAAGCCTGTTCACATTCTTTTATGTTGTTCATATTTTTCTGTTTTGGAGCAGCAGTGTTATATTTTGTGATGGTGATAGCAAGTAATGTGAAGCACAAGTGATAGAAGAGTTGTTTGGTTTAGTTCAATGAAGGAACAGTGCAAGAGGTAAATGAAGCTACGAAGGTGGTGATAAAATGATAAAATCATATGGGTTTCAGCATAATGTGGAGGTTTCAAATACAAAATTTGTTCTTATTTTAGTGAATCTACATGAGAAGCTTGATAGGAAAGCAAAATGCTTAAATAAGCCATGATGGGTTGAGTAGAAATCTGAATGCATACAGGATAGTAACTTTGTTCCAAATAAAAAAATACCATGTTGAGTTTGATCAAGAATATAGGAGTAAGTAATGTCTTTTAGAAAATCGAGCAACCACGTGAGGTTTTATTGTAAATATAGATTTACCATTGTTTCTGGGATACCCATGATGGGTTTTCAATAGCAAAACATAAAATGCAGAGATGGTAAATTTAATTCAGAAATTAAAAAAAATCTTTCATTTTCCTGAATACCCATATGAGGGTTTGATTTAAAAATGCAGATTTATTCAAAATACTGAATACCCATGAAGGGTTTTTTACAAAAATGATGGTTTCTCTCCATTTCCAGAATACCCACATTAGGGTTTTTTATCAAAAGGAAGATAGTTACAATTTTCAACTTACCCACATGGGGTTTTCAACAGGAAAAACAAGATAAATGTTTTCTTTTAGAATCAGGAGATACCCACATGGGATTTTTACAGAATGCAAAAATTCATGAGATGCATAATGGGTCAAGCCCATTTATGGAGGAGTTTAGTTACATAATCCATTTCGAGGAACAAATCCATTTCGAGCTTACTGTAGCAATCAAAATATGAGAACAAGAATAGGAAATGCAGAGGGTTTTCTTCATAAAATCCAAGAACAAACACAATGGTGCGGCTTGGGTAGTGGTTTTTATTTTATTTATAAAGAACAACAATCATAACCATTTCATTTTTCTTTTCAATGCTTTTTGATTTAAAGAGAAATGAAATAGGCAATGTAGAAGCGAGAGCTTACCCTTGTGATGACAATAGAGGAGTAAAGTGGCGTGGCCAAGCTCTAATGAGAGCTCACAAATGAAAGGCTCGAACTCACGAATGGAGAAGCTTCAAACACAAAGCTCGAGCTCTCTCAAGGGCGGCCAGAGAGATAAAGAAAACATAGAGGAAAATGAACTCAAAAATAATACAATGAATACATGCATAGGCCATGGCCTTAATGGTTGTTTTCTCTCAAAATACGGTGAAGAAGCCATGAAAAGACTACAAAGACAACTTACCATGAACATCAGTGAAGAATCGACCATTTGAAGTTAGAAATCTAGAAGATCATGAGCATTCCCAAGCTACAAATTGAGCATGTACATGGCAGCACCATCTCTTCCAGGCAGAGCCAAAGTCTCTCTAGGAAAAAGTGTGAAATGATAGGAGTTAGGGTTTTCCCCTTTACTTTTGTCTATGTTGCCCTAATTCGGATTTAGGGGTTTTTTAATTTTTGCATTTTCAAGCTTAAGTAATACCTTGAGGGGCCAAATTCTTACATGCCCTAGGTCGACCTTGTTTAAGTCTTCATGCCTAGGTCGTGCCTCTTGAAAAATTCATAAGACTTTGTAAGTATTGACTCCAATGATTTTAGGTTTTGGTTGAATATCTAAGGCTTGTGATTTAAATATTAACACTTGTGTTATGCCTTAGTCAAAATGAAGAGTAATAATGCCTTAGTTTTTACATTGATCTTGAGAGGAGTTAATTAAAATAAGAGTGTGATAGACAATTATGATTTAGGCTTTATGTTAGTTGATTTTATAGAAATCAATCAGGTCTTGGAAGGATATTATTTTAAAAATTAAAATTCAGACCTTGGGCATTTTTTTCAATTGATTTTAAAAGAAATCAATTAAGAATGTAATGGTGGAGGGCCTATATTTTTTATGAAAAAAAACAATATTGTATTGGAGATATAAGGTTGATGTATTGTAAAATATTTTATCTTTAATTGCAAAAATAAAGCAATTGTAAAAACTGCATGATGTAAAGTAGAGAATAAAACAATACTTATAAATTGTTTTATTTCTTATTGCTATTTTTAGCAGTTTGCATGCAAAGACAAGTTAACTTTTCTTCTAGTCAGATCTAAGCTACATGGTGAAAAAATGAGTTGTTTTATTGCTTTAAAATAAGATTTTTCCTATTTTTAGAGGTCTCATGGCACGCACATGCAAAAAGTGTGTTTTTTCCACTTTTATGCCACATTTTGGAGCGGTTTTAGGTGCCTTTCCTTGAGCTTTTTTCTTGAGCTCAAATTAGGGTTTTAGTGATATATCTTGGAGAAAAACTTAGTGTTTTTTCCAATCCAAATTATTGATTCTTTCTCTCATGCAAATTAGAGAGTCTTGTAACTCAAAAATTTGTACTCGGATTTGTAATACTCCTTCAGTTAATAGAAACAACTTTCCTATTTCTCAATTTTGTGTCAATTGCAGTTTTCAGTTTGATGTAATTTATGATTTATGTTTACATAATCCTTGTCATGTACTTGAATTGTTGTTTGAAGCAGAAAGATCATAGATGCAGGTTACATGTTTTATTCACAATCTGAATCTTCATGCAAATCATTTTGTGTTAAGTGTTCATGAGAAGTTGTGAATCATTTTTATTTTTTGAGAAATTGTTTGTGAGTAATAAAAATATAGTCATCTTTAAGCAATCATTAAGTTCTTAAGTCATAGGTTTTCATTCAAGTTCATCTTTCTACCCTTTTACTCAAGAAATCACTTATAATAGATTTATTATTTGGAGAACCAACTCACTTTGGAGATTCCTTCTTCGTTTAGATCACCCACATCTGAAGAAGGTTTCCATGTGTCAACAGATAGTTAGATTTTTTCAAATCTAACAAAGGGTGCATATCCTGATTGATAATAGTTTTTGGCATGCCCGGTGCGACTCTAAAAGTTAATTTTTTAGAGAAGTTTCAAGATTTTTAATTGCTGTTTGGTGTATGCAACAGTTTATTTAGCCTTTTGGAGGCCTTTTCAATATACCTGGTGACTTCGTTCTCAGTTTTTGCATGCAAATCAAGTGCTGGTTTGTTTTTAAAAGCCTAAATTTTGGTGTTTTCCAGCTTATGAATGAATAAATATGTCAAATTTTCATGACAATGTGTCATACCATCCACCATACCAAGATCATGTTGTTGGTTTCAATCTCATGACCTTTCAAAATCAGCATGCCCAATATAATAACCACCCACCCACCCCTGCCCATTTTTTATCTCAGCCCTCATATGCTCATAACCAGCCCCAAGATATTCAAGACTTGGGTTTCAGAGATATAAGGCTAGACTATGAGGCACAAATGAATGAAATAGAAAAATGAGAGCAGTATGATGCACACCAATGGGGGATTGCAAACATAAAGAGCATGTTGCTTGACTACATGAGACAGTTGGAGGATATCAAAAAGCAACATGAGTATAATCAGCAACAAGAATAGATGGCTTATCAAGCCTATCTTCATGAGCAGGAGTTGGAGGCCCAAAGAACACAGTTTGAGGAGGATTTGGAGAGGGAGGCAGCTGCACAAACAAAGCTTCTTCTTGCTCAGTTTTAAAGGCACGAAGCCCAAATAGCTCCTGCTATTTTGGAGCACTCCATTCAAGAAGAGGTTCGTGAATTTAAGTTTCCTTGAGTTTTATGAAAGTTGAGCTTCCTAACCCTCCTAAGATCAAAATTCCTAGTTTTAGAGATCCTTTACCCTTGCAAGATCCTAGGTTGGTATATTCTGAACTTGTTGTGCTTTAAAACCAGCCACTTAAAGAATCCTTCCCCTCCAAGAGATTGGTTTTAAATGTAAATAGATTCTCCAAAAAATCAAAATCCCAAGTTTCAAATTTTTTATTGATGAATCTATCAATATTTGCACTAAAGAGCTTCCTTGTCTCATAAAAGATGATACAATTTTAGAAAATCAACTAGTGCAGGAGGTTGATTCATAGCAAAAGGTTGTTGCTGGGTTTGATTCAGTGGAACAACATAATATTGACGATTATTTTGAAGTCTCCAGTTGGTACAATGACGAGGAAGATCTCGAGAATCGGGAGTAGTTGCTAGAAACAAAAGAGGAGGCTATGGTTGAAGAGTTACAAACCCCAGATCAAGGAATGGTTGATTGTTCCCAAGTTGTAGCTGATTTATTTGATGAATTACCATTTTTTGTTGAATACAGCATGCAGGTCCCCAACTTACCATCCAAGGATGATCAACCTTTTCAAGATAGCCTTATGCTTGATTGTCAGGATCCTAATTGTTCATCTTGTAGAGAGCTTGTCGCTCTACTAAATTCTTGTAGTGATCAAATGCCCAATTCTGAGCAAAAAAATGATGAAATCCATTCATACAAAATTCTGATCCATGAGAAAATAAATGAGAATAGCTCAGTTGTGGAGGAGCGCGAGGTTGAATGCATGATTCAACCAAGGTAGGAAGCAGTTGTGATTGTTGAGATAGTTGACAAGAGTGAAATCAGAAGAAGCATTTCTAATTTTGTCTTATCAACAAGATGTCTAGTTAGACACATTGCTAGAATGGAGGCCAACAAGAAGGTTCCCATCATGATTGAACCCAAGCATGCAAGTACAATTGAAGGAGAACAAATTCAAGTCACTTCACCACCTAGGTTCAGTAGTGATTATATTCCATATGGAGAGGTTAGTAGGCTTGTATACGTTCTTCGAGGTGTGGTACAACTATCTCATGGATTTTCATCCATTGTTATTTTTCATGTAGCTATCCAAAATCATGTAAAACATCAAATATTTTGTAGAAAAGGCAGCTATTTCACCCAATCAGTGAATGGTTTTGTTTGACCAGTTTATTTGGCTAGCTAGAGTAGGATAGAGTTAGTAGTTGCTGCAAATAAGTGCTTTACGCATGTTTATTTTTCAGTTTTTCTTGGTTTCCCTAAGTGTTGTTGCGCATGTTTTAGTTGGCCATCAGGGCCTATTAGTTTGCTTTCAGCATTGTTTTATTTTGTTTTGTTGTTGTTTGGAGTATTGTTGTTCAGATTTTTGAGTTTCATCAAGAGGCAGATTTGAATCCGCCCCTAATAGAGTGTTATAGGCAACTGACCTAATGCTTAGCTAGCAAGCATCTAGCGGAAATCGCCAAAATTTTACCAATTTTCACTACAACTCAATTGGTGGAGCTGATTAAATTTTGTTATATCTTAAAGTGGAAGTTCAACTATTTTTTGTTGATTGCATCTATATTAGTTATGCATTGTTCAGATAATAGAGTTTTAGAAGTATTCCTTAATGCTTATAAAATAAATGAAGTATAAAACTAATTACACAAATGATTAACCATTCATTGCTTTCATTTTATTTCATGACATTGTTATATTACAGATTTCATTTGATTGCAAGAATACAAATGATAGTACAAATTTGCATTTTGATGCATTTCTTTTCAGAATGAAAAGCATAAAGAGAAATTAAGAAATCCACACAAGCCATGGAGTTAATTTTTTGTAATGCATTGAAGGGAGCACCCTACACTACTGAATATGCAAGAAGGAAAAACACATAAATATGGACATAATCATCATTGCCTGTACTTGTGGTCGATGCAAAAGAGGTGCACCATCTTTCATCCTCGAGCTCCAATTGAAATGAAAAGGTTGAATAAAGGGGGATTGTTAGAGCTCCGACTATGAACATATCTATATGAACCACCAACAGTAATGGAGAATGTTGCTAACAGTGCATCGAAACAATCAAGAAAAGTGTAGGAACCAGAGCTAAAAGAGTAGACATCATGATATTTATTTTTTTTACTAACATTGTTTGTTTCCTATGTAGGTATAGGAAAATTCATGCAGCTGATCATATATGAAGACACAAAGCATGTGGGGTAAAACAGGCTCCCACAAGGGTAGAGCTTAGCATGTTGCCCCTTAGACTAGCAAGTGGGCAAGTAAGAAAGTATATTATCATGCTCATCTCATCCTTTCATAAGAGAGTATAATAGATTTAAAATGAAGAAGTAATCAAGTTATCATGCATTCATAACAGTCAAATCAAAGCATTGAAGTAAAAATTACAAATGGATAATAAACTTGAAAAACTTGACTCGGCTAAAAACTATCAATCTCATTCTAGAAAGTTAAATATTGATGTCATTTTATTGTTTTTGTTTCCTTAAGCTTGTTCACATTCTTTTATGTTGTTCACATTTTTTTGTTTTGGAGCAGCAATGTTATATTTCGTGATGTTGATAGAAAGTAATGTGAAGCACAAGTGACAGAAGAGTTATCTGGTTTAGTTCAATGAAGGAACAGTGCAAGAGGTAAATGAAGCTACGAAGGTGATGAGAAAATGATAAAATCATATGGGTTTCAGCATAATGTGGAGGTTTCAAATACAAATTTTATTCTTATTTTAGTGAATCTACATGAGAAGCTTGATAGGAAAGAAAAATGCTTAAATATGCCATGATCGGTTGAGTAGAAATATGAATGCATACAGGATAGTAACGTTGTTCCAAATAACAAAATACCATGTTGAGTTTGATCAAGAATAGAGGAGTAAGTAATGTCTTTCATAAAATGGAGCAACCACATGAGGTTTTATTCTAGATACATATTTACAATTGTTTCTAGCATACCCATGATGGGTGTTCAACAACAAACCATAAAATATAGAGATGGTAAATTTATTTCAGAAATAAAGAATTTTCTTTCATTTTCCTGAATACCCATATGAGAGTTTGATTTTAAAATGCAGATTTATTCAAAATACTGAATACCCATGAAGGGTATTTTACAAAAATGATGGTTTCTCTCCATTTCCAGAATACCCACATTGGGGTTTTTTTTATCAAAAGGAAGATAGTTACAATTTTCAGCTTACCCACATGGGGTTTTCAATAGGAAAAACACGATAAATGTTTTCTTTCAGAATCAGGAGATACCAACATGGGGATTTATACAAAATGCAAAAATACATGAGATGCATAGAGGGTCAAGCCCATTTATGGAGGAGTTCAATTATAGAATCCATTTTGAGGAAGAAAGCCATTTCAAGCTTACTGTAGCAATCAAAATCTAAGAACAAGAATAGGAAATGCAGAGGGTTTTCTTCATAAAATCCAAGACCAAACACAATGGTGCATCCTGGGTAGTGGTCTGCATTCTATTTATAAAGAACATCAATCATAACCCTTGCATTTTGCTTTTAAATGCTTTCTGATTTAAAGAGAAATGAAATAAGCAATGTAGAAGTGAGAGCTTACCCTTGTGATGACAGTAGAGGAGTAAAGTGGCACGGACAAGCTCTAATGAGATCTCACAAATGCAAGGCTCGAACTTGCGAATGGAGAAGCTTCAAACACAAAGCCCGAGCTCTCTCAAGGGCGACCAAAGAGATAAAGAAAACACAAAGGAAAATGAACTCAAAAATCAGACAATGAATACATGCATAGGTCATGGCCTTAATGGTTGTTTTCTCTCAAAATATGATGAAGAAGCCATGAAAAGACTACGAAGACAACTTACCATGAACAACAGTGAAGAATCGACCATTTGAAGTTAGAAATCTAGAAGATCATGAGCATTCCCAAGCTGCAAACCGAGCATGTGCATGGCGGCACCATCTCTTCCAGGCAAAGCGAAATTCTCTCAAGGAAAAATTGTGAAATGATAGGAGTTAGGGTTTTCCCCTTTACTTTTGTCTATGTTGCCCTAATTCGGATTTAGGGGTTTTTTAATTTTTGCATTTTCAAGCTTAAGTAATACCTTAAGGGGCCAAATTCTTACATCCCCTAGGTCACCCTTGTTTAAGTCTTCATGCCTAGGTCGTGCCTCTTGAAAAATTCATAAGACTTTGTAAGTCTTGACTCCAATGATTTTAGGTTTTGGTTGAATATCTAAGGCTTGTGATTTAAATTTTAACACTTGTGTTATGCCTTAGTCAAAATGAAGAGTAAAATGCCTTGGTTTTTAAATTGATCTTGAGAGGAGTTAATTAAAATAAGAGTGTGATAGAAAATTATGATTTGGGCTTTATGTTAGTTGATTTTATAGGAATCAATCAGGTCTTGGAAGGATATTATTTTAAAAATTAAAATTCAAACCTTGGGCATGTGTTTTCAATTTATTTTAAAAGAAATCAATTAAGAATGTAATGGTGGAGGGCATATATTTTTTATGAGAAAAATCAATATTATATTGGAGATATAAGGTTGATGTTTTGTAAAATATTTTATCTTTAATTGCAAAAATAAAGCAATTGTAAAAACTGCATGATGTAAAGCAGAGAATAAAAGAATACTTATAAATTGTTTTATTTCTTATTGCTATTTTTAGCAGTTTGCATGCAAAGACAAGTTGACTTTTCTTCTGGTCGGATCTGAGCTGCATGGTGAAAAGATGAGTTGTTTGATTTGCTTTAAAAGCATATTTTGCCTATTTTTAGAGGTCTCATGGCATTCACATGCAAAAAGTGTGCTTTTTCCACTTTTATGCCACATTTTGGAGCATTTTTAGGTGCCTTTCCTTGAGATTTTTTCTTGAGCTCGGATTAGGGTTTTAGTGATATATCTTGGAGAAAAAGTTAGTTTTTTTTCCAGTCCAGATTATTGATTCTTGCTCTCATGCAAAAAAGAGAGTCTTGTAACTTAGAAATTTGTACTCAGACTTCCAATACTCCTTCAGTTAATAGAAACAACTTTCCTATTTCTCAATTTTGTGTCAATTGCAGTTTTTAGTTTGATGTAATTTGTGATTTCTTTTTACAGAATCCTTGTCATGTCCTTGAATTGAAGTTTGAAGTAGAAAGATCATAGATGTAGGTTGCATGTTGTATTCACAATTTCAATCTTCATGCAAATCATTATTGTGTTAAGTGTTCATGAGAAGTTGTGAATCATTGTTGTTTTTTGAGAAATTATTTGTGAGTAAAAAAAATAGTCATCTTTAAGCAATCAATAAGTTCTTAAGTCATAGGTTTTCATTCAAGTTCATCTTTCTACCCTCAATAAATCACTTAGAATAGATTTATTATTTAGAGAACCAACTCACTCTAGAGATTCCTTCTTTGTTCAGATCACCCACATCTGAAGAAGGTTTCCATGGGTCAACAGATAGTTAGATTTCTACAAATCTAACAAAGGGTGCATATCTAATTGATAACACTTACCTCATGTTATAAAGGGGGATGAGAATGAAATAAAATATCATGTTTATCAACTCTAACAAGTATCCATCACTTATGATAGTGAGTTGATGAATATCACTATCATAGATGACATATAGTTGTTCAATTGATTCGCTATAAATTGGAAGCAATGGTTCTATGCATAGAAACAATCACAAGGACTATTTAGGGAGAAACCAACATAAAGGACTATCACAGTTAAGAGACATGAGTTTGAAAATTTAGAAGAACAAATGCAATAGGTCTAAAAAGGATTGAATAGTTGAACACCAATAATTTGTTGAGAAATAATGAAATTATGTAGTCAAAATATGCAAGGAAAATTAAGACAGTCATGACCTTATGACTATATACAAGAAAATTGCCATAAAGAGGAATAATAGTCATAATTCAATGAGTACAATGAATCAATTTTGACAAGGACAGTCCCTATTATATAGAGCAATAGCACTGCCTTTGAAGACAAATCACATTGATACATTGAACAGTTACCATTTATTAGGAGCAAATAGATGTGTGGATTTTCCATCCATAAAATATATCAAAATACTATTCAAGTTATGATGTATAGGCAAAGCCATAAATTCTAAAGATGTTCAATAGAACAAACATTTCAACACAAAAAAAAAATAGTTTGTATGATGACTTTCATAGGCAACAACATGGTATGAAAGGGCAATAACATTCAAGTCCTAAATGATCATACGAGTAAGAAGGCATATTCATGAGCTGATTATGATCAATCAATGTCATAAGATGAAAATGGTTATCATGACTAGGAGGTTTTAAGGTGATAATCCATAACAAGATGTTTTGGTAGTTTTGTCTTGTTAAGACTTCTTATGCACTTGATGTGACATTGACAATGTTGGTATTTCTTGTGAGATATTTCAAAGGAGAATCTACCTTCAAAGTACAACTCGTAATATAAATAATATAACATCCTATCATGATAAGTGCAACTTGACAGTGAGATATGGAGGATGGGCAGAGATAAGTCTTATACAAAGTAGGTCAGTCATCCATTATAAAATTATGTACCTTATAACAAGGACAAAGGAAGAGAAGATTGAAGTCACTCAATCAAGGGACATAAAGAGCATAAGGCAGGGTTATCTATTGAGGCAAAGCATAGAGAGAAATGTCACATCTAGATAAAACACGAGGATAGTTATCTCCTATCAAGAAAGTTGATAAGGGTTTTCAAAAGGACAAAATGAATCCATTAGAGCTGCAAAGAGTTATATGGAATCACTTATAAATGAAAATTTCAAAAATTCTTGAGCTTGTTGGACTTGTAAAGGGAGTGCTACTGAAAATTTGGTGAATAAATTTAGGGATTTGAGGTATTTAGCTTGATTGGCTGCATTTCACAGTCTATTAAAAAAAAAATTCTACATGGGCAGAGCTTTCTTGCAATTACAGGTTGGATTTTATATCAAGATGGTTTATAGAGGGTAATCTCTAAATGAGTTTTATCTAAATGATTTAATTACTGTAAGATAGGGAAAATAAAATAGCATAGATAAAAGTGACAGCTAAACACTTCTAAGCTATTAACCTCATCCAAACAAGAGAAAAAAATGAAAGCATAAAGAAAATAAAAGCATTAAATCAAAACACTCCCCATGCTTGAACTTGAATCACTTCTCTTGTCTCTCCTATTTCTCCTTTTTGCAATCCTTGCCCTCATATTTGTTGCTTCACATGTGCAAATACCTGCAAAATAGTAAGTATAAAGTTGGAGACAATTAGTTGTTAAATCAAAAATGGAGGAGGAAGGTTTCTTTTATAGAAAACCATTCGAATAGACAGATGAGATTGATCTTCTAGAAATATTCTAAGATCAACGGATGAGGATTCATGAGGACATTATGAAATGGATGACCAAGATTGAGTTTCTAGAAAGATGCCAAGATCTACGGTTGAAAATTGATGCAACCAGAATATGCCATGCATGGAAAAGATATGATGCCAATGGCTATGACGCCCGACCACTATGACAAACATGGAGGACATGCAGGCTACGACATGAAATAATGACAGGGGATCTTTGACCAAAATGGAGGGATAAATAATTTATTTTAAATTTTTTATTCAAAAAAGGAGGAGAAGGACAACTGACAAATAAATTATTTATTTGGAGGAAATGAAAAAGGAGATTTAATTAAATTCATAAATTTGATTAAAAGAGGAGATAGAAATTAAATATGGATAATTGATTTGGATCAATTACTTAAAAGAGAAGAATGGCACATAATTAAATAATTTCGTCAATTATTTAATTATAGAAGAATAAAAAGCCAAATAATAATTATTATCTGACTATAGACAAGTGATGAAAGATAAATAATTAAATAAATAATGATTTATTTACTTATTGAAGAAAGGGGGTATTAGTGATGCAATTAATTTATTTAATTAATAAAGGAATATGTTCTAGAATAATTAAATAATTAAAATTATTTAATTATTAGAGGATGACGAATAAGGAAAAATGTTGCTCGCAGACTTAGGACATTTTTCAGTGTCTACATTTTTCCCCTCTTTGACATAATGTAGTTCATCGCGTTGTGTCAAAGAAATTTAATTTTGAAATATGCCTCAGTGTAAAGAGAAAGGGGAAGGTTGACCAGGAGGGTTGTGGTATACCCCCTCGAGAGGACAGGCGGGTTCAAAGAACACGAATGTGCTCTTTAAATGGAAGATAAGACTAGAGGATGAAGGATAGAAGAAATTTTAGCATGAAGGATATGGATGTTAGCATGGAAAAGACAAGGGAGATGGGATGTTAGCGTGAAAAGGGGAAAGAAGATAGACAGGAAATGATAAGGGAACCAACTTTCATTCTTACATTTTTATGGGCATCAAAAATGTCACAAATGGACCACAAACAACATGGTATGATATAAACCAAGGTGCGCAAGGTGACCATTTGGGAGAGACAAATAGTCAAAAAGACAAGGAATGCCCCAGCTCATACTAGGGATCCAATTGTCCCAATCTTTTTGCCAAGACAAACCACAAGCAGCAAACAAAGAAAAGAGGCCATGATCCATCATCATCCCTCTAAATCCATTGATAGGACATCCTCGAGGAGACTAGTAACATGACCCAAAACCAATTGAAAAGATAAGAAAATCCAGACTAACAAAGTGTTTTCCAAGATAGTGTTTTCCAGTGACATTGATAATTATTTGATTGGTTGATTAGGTTGACCAAGATGACCGAGTTGATTGATAGGTTGATAAGGATTGATAAAGTGATTTGATTGACCACACCTAGCCTCAGGAAGGACACATCCTAATGAAGGCAAGATTGATTGACCAAGTTGATGACAAAGTTGATTGACAAAGATGACAAATTGATTTGATTGATAGATTGACAGATTGATTAAAAATTTGACAAAAGATGACAAATTGATTTGATCGATAGGTTGACAAAGATTGATCATTTGTTTAACGAAGATTGATGAATATAACCAAGTGATGTGATAATACCCAACCACGGGAAGGACACATCCTATTTGAGGTAGAGGACACATCTAATAAAGTTGAACAAGTGGCAAATGTTGACAAGACACCTAACTGCAAGAAGGACACATCCTGCTTAAGGTGAATGACAAGGTTGAGAAATTCTAGTCCCAGGAAGGACGCATCCTGATATAAGACAAGAGATAAGACCGAATGAGATAAATGACATAATGCCCCATTCTAGCCAAATGACTAGGTTGATGGATCATAAGATAATCAATTGATGAAAGATTGCATTCTTTTGTTGTTTTGTGATTGAATGATGATTACTTTCGGACCAAGGAAATGACCCGACTCGATGAACCCTAAAGTAATTGACCTAGGGGGGCATTTAATATGAACCTTGCCTATGCAAAAAATGTGCAGAGACAACATAGTTCGACCATTATAACAAAACTGACTCAGACTCAGACTCTGTTTTTGGATTTTGAAATGTTTTGATTTTTTTGGATTTTGAAATGTTTTGATTATTTTTGGATTTTGAAATGTTTTGATTTTTTTAGATTTTGAAATGTTTTGATTTTTTTTTATTTTGAAATGTTTTAATTTTTGGGGATTTTGAAATGTTTTGATTTTGGATTTTGAAATGTTTTGATTTTTGGATTTTGAAATGTTTTAATTTTTTGGATTTTGAAATCTTTGATTTTTTGGATTTTGAAATGTTTTGATTTTTTGGATTTTGAAATGTTTGGTTTTGGATTTTGAAATGTTTTGATTTTTTTGGATTTTGAATTTTTTTTATGTTTTTATGTTTTTGGATTTTGAAATGTTTTTATTTTTTTGGATTTTGAAATGTTTTTACTTTTTTGGATTTTGAAATGGTTTTAAAGGGTTGATACCATGTATTATTTCCCATGAAGATGTAAGTCAAGGAATTTCCCCGAGTTAAGTATAGGACTAGTTTACTATGTACAAGGGGAAGCGACGAAAGCGACCGGTGGATATGAAAGCGAAGGATGTTAAATGTCGGTGGTCTTCAGACCATGGGAAGGATAAAGAAGCTTTATGATGGATGAATGCAACTTTATTATGGATGATAGATATAGGGATTATGACAAATGCATGTGAAAGATACCCACAATCAACCAGACAAGCATGCACAAGGATCCAAGGACAAACATGATCTTGCCCCTAGTCAAGCTGAAAACCAATTGATAGGTGATGATGATGATGATGATGATGATGATGATGACAAGGTTGTTTGATATGGGAAGAACACATCTCAAAACAACATGAGGATTGGGAAAGATATATCCCATTGATGATAATGTAACTAAAGGATCAAGGTTTGCAGCAAGGTTGGGAACAAAGCCAATGAGTGTTTTGGATGACACGTTAGAGTGCATAGCAAGATTGTACAGATTAGGCTTGTTGCATTTGGAATGACTAACGTTAGGACTAGATGGGATTATGGAGGGAACTTGGATAAGTGGATTAGAATCCTTAAACCAATGACAAGGGAAACCAAGTCCAACAATATGTATGAAAGGATAATGGATTGATTTTGGCAAAGGATAAGAGACATGATGATTATTGGATGGAAGAATTAGGATATAATCTCCAAAAACTATTTCACATAGGAATAATTTATTTTCTTCAAGATATGATATTTCATGGATAGTGTATGACCAAAGGATAGACATGTCAAGAATTTTCCCAAAGAATGATTTATGCTTGTACCCCATTTCTTTATCAAGATCAAGGTAGGTGGGAGAATGGATGGAAATGATAGGGCTTAGATGGATAGGTGGAAGTGTTATGAGAAAGGCATGAAAGATGAGACAACTTGCCCCCAAGTGTAATGGTCCACATAGATAATTGCTCTTACACATGATGCCTGTTTGCCAGGTTTTCATCATGGTACTTCTCCAAAGCACCATAAAAATGGTTTTCACTATTGGACGAAATTTTTCTCTTTACTTTTTTTTTCCTCTTTTTCTATTTTTTTTCTTTTCCCTTTATTTGTATTTTTGATGATGTCACACAAGATGCCTATTTTCCAAGTTTTCATTAAGGTGACACTTTTTTTGATTTTTTATATCGACTTGATATTCTGGATGATTGTTGATTATTTTGAATCTTTTGATGGTGTTGATGTAGAGACTGGTGTCATGATATGCCAATAGTGACCTTTATATAGTAGTTATCTTGTCATGATCATAGCACTTGTATAAAACTGATCGATGTCATTGTGATCCTCTTTGATACTAGGTTTGGCCTTACCAAAATACACACATCGCGATAGAATGCCATGAGAGTCCTTACAATAAAAATTTGTTGCCAAGATTCTACAAATTTGTGACATGGGATTTTTGGAATTTAGGCGAGATTTACGGTTATGAATTTTGATAGTAAACGTGGAAGGATTGTTTGGACATTTGGATGAATCACTTTTTATTTTCCAAACTTGGGATGTTGGATGGTAGAGTTTGGAATTTTGATTGGGATAGCATTTGGAACCAACACTTTTATATGTCTTTCTTGATGACCATTTTGAAGGAGGTGGACATTTATTATATGTGGGAGTCCTCTTTTCTTGTGGCTCCACATTTTGATTGAATTTTTGATCTGGAATATTTTCTTTGCTTGATCCATTTTTCTTTGGGATCCATTTTAATTTCATTTGTCCAATCGGATTTTTATTTGATTTTGAACTTTGGATTTGTAATAATTTTCTTTTTGTTGGTTCCAAATGGAAGGTTTATTCATGTTGGGATGATGGTTTATGGTATGGAAGGATTGTTGGCAACAACCTTATGACAAGGACTACTCATGGCCCCCATTTTGATGTTTGTATCAGATAAAGTTTCCTCCAATATCGATGAGGTACCAATAACATCATTTGATTCTCTAATTGAAGAATAACCAAGACCTTGATGTCTAGGATTTGCATAAAATTGTACTGGTTCTATAATGCCTTGCTCATGTAGGCCTAGTCCTTTTCCTTGATAGTGCATGCTCTAATAGATTTTTTTTGTCATGGGGTATTTTTTGTTTTGAAAGAAAGATGCAAACCCATCATTTTGTATGTGGAAGTTGCTGCTTGGAATCTCCTCATTTGCAAGAAAGCTTGCTTTGAAAAAGGTGGATGCTCCTAGTTGATAGGATGTTTGGATTTATCATTCGTCATGCTTGTTTCTTCTTGATCATTTGGGATGTTGATTTAATCTATGGTAGATTTTGTATCTTCTTCTTTGATGTGATCAATAGTAGCTTCTCTTTGTTCTCTTGGATCCATAGTATCTTTTTTATTTTCTTCTTTGACTTGATCAATAGTAGCTTCTTTATGCTCTTCTTTGATGTTATCCATATCATTCATTTGCATATCTATATGTCCAAAGGAGGCAAGTGTCTCATTTTGGGAAATTGAGGTGTTTGGTGTTTGGATGGGATCCTCTTCAAATGTTTGGTCATGAATGGCATAAAGGTCGATGAGAGGATCATTTTGGACTTCATGTTCAAGGGTAGGATCTTGGTCAAAAATAGGTGTGTTGTGGATGACATGATTGAGAACAGAATCTTGATCAAGGATAAGTGTATTTTGGATGCCATGATTAGCTAGAAGGATCTCTTGGATGGACTTAAGGATGGGTCATGAGATGGACTGCTTTGATCTTGATATGAAGGTGAAGTTATGATGTCATGCTTTGGACTTTATTTTTGACATGTATCCCAAGGTGTAGGCAATGTGATGTGATTTTGGAGACCATAACCAAATGTATCTTCATGACTAAATGTAGCTTTGGAAGGAGTGTTTATGAATGGATTAGTGGATGATGGACTAGGATAGGATGTGGAGGCTTGGAATGGACTAGTGGAAGGTTGGTTTCCCTTGTCAAGGTTAGGATAAGGATGATTGATGGATATTTGTTGTGGATTATTGGTATGAATTGTGTCAAGTGACTCTTGATAGTGAGGGTAGATGGATGAAGGACTGGAGCTTATGGATTATTTGTAAGAAGGGTATGTGAGTGGTTGGTATTGACGATTGAGAATTGATTAGTATTCAACTTGACTACGAAGGAGATCAAGGTAAAGTGAAGACATGGTCATGAATTTGGATTAGGATGGATAATGCAAACTTAGTGAGTACCATACAAAACTTGTGACCTTAGGATGACAAAGCAAGGTGCCAATGAAAAATGGGTATGAAACTATGCTATTTTTTTTGTGGTTTTCAAGGATATAAGGATGCAAAGTGAAATCTAGGAAAAATGAGAGCAATGTGAAGGAATTTTAAACTAAGGGTGAAAACCAAGCTAATGTGAACCCAAGGCAACAAATTCCAAATGTAATTGGCCATAAGAGAACAACCAAGGCTAGGACACAAGACCAAGATCAAACTTGACAAAGTGACAATAACAAGACAATAACAATGAAAAATAGAATGTGTAACCTAGAATTTCCGAAAGCTCAAAGGTCTAAATGCAACCTAAGGGTGAAAGTCCAAATTGTGCAATGCAAGAAATGAAGGGATGCAACCTGTAATGTATTTTTTTCCTAATGGGGATGCTTAGAATGGGCTCGAAAAACTTGCAAGTCTCTGGTTTTGAAATGAAGATCACAGCCAAGATGAGTTGGACAATGATTTTTGAAACTTTGGTGATCAATATTTTGTGGTTTTGTTTCAATAAGTTGTGGTTCACAAAGAGTTATTTTGCAAATTTGATGTTTTGGACTGGTTTTGAGTGGATTTTTGACTGATTTTGATGAAATTTGCCTTGGCAAACACAACAGACAATATCAAGCACTTTGTTTGAGGACTAGTTTGATGTAAAAACATTTGATTTTTTAAATAAGACAAACACAATCCTAAGGTTGGAAAGGACTATATTCACTGTATCCCACACGAATTTTACTCCAACCGCACTTATTCTTAGCGGGTGACTTAGAAGCTTGGCCACACAGGCTCCCCCTTACATTGCACTCACTTCTCGGGTCAACCAAGCTTTGATCCCTCATAAATATCCCATGACAGGATCTTCACCTCTACTAAGAACTACGAGAATGTGGGTGCCTTGGCAACGACCATTGTTGTACCAACGAATAGGAAAGGTTTTTGGCAACTACAAACAAGAGGTGTCTAGTAAAGGCATTTGGTCCAGGGGGTACTATGATAAACTCCCTCAAGAGGTCTCCCTACCCTTAGAACAAGGGGTTACATATCATAAAAATATTGGGGAGATCTATCACATACCACATCCCGTTGATTGCAAACTTTCCTTGCAATCACAAATTTCTATAGCGGTTCGGAAGGACTTGGCTTTAGCCCATTACTGCTTAGGGTCATCCCTTGGGGTGAGTACTTTTTCCCACCAAGACAGACTCTTCTAATGGGTGAACACAAAAATGGATGCGTCTAGTTTTCTGATCACTGATTTTGCACAAGGTGAGAGCATAATACCTACCACCCTCAAACACTAAGACATGGTGTTCATTTACCCTCTAATTTAGTCTATGTGAGAAAGGAAATTGCAAGTTTTAAACCTTTGCTTATGATTTGAAGACACTTGGATTCATTTTATGCCAATGACGTTTGATGTAAGTCAATTTTAAATCCCATGAGTGAAAATATGCAAGTTGTTGTTCATTTTAAACCCATGAATGAAACATGCAATTTGTTGTTCATTTTAAGCCCATGAATGAAATATGCAATTTGTTATAAATTTTAATCTTCATGAATGAAAATGCATATTCATTTTAACCTCTTATGAGTGTGAATTCAATTTTTTGTAGTTGTTGAAAGTAAATAAAATTGATTATGCGTAAAAAAATGAAAAACTGGATTTTTGTTTATAAAGAAACAATTTTTAGACTCCTTCCAAGCTATTCCACATGCTAAAATAAGAGATTAGTAACTCAAAAGAAAAATTTAATGACAAAATCAAATTAAAATAGTGATAACTTTCCCAAAACTTAGCAAAATTTTAAATCATTTGAATCCATGGAAAGCTAAAACTCAAACCTTTGAAACTTAGAAAGTATTTTTCCAAGATTCTGCACAAAAAAATTGTTATAAGCAAAAGAAAACACGGGTTTTAAGAGCTAAATTTAAAAAATAGCAAATACTAAAACAACCATAACTTTCTCAAATCTTAACGAAATTTTAAACCATTTAAAGTTTTGGAAAGATAAAAATGAGGCCTACAAAACCCACATAATAGTGTTTGAATATTTCATGTGCCCATTTTTTTTGTACTCAAAATAAGATGATGGGATTTTATGCAAATTCTTGGTTGTAACTTGCAAAACAGCAAAACAAACGCTTTTTTTGCAAAATTGTAAGATTTGCATCGGGTTCACCAATGTAAGATGAGGAAAATCAAATAACATAGAAAAAAGTGACAGCCAACACAAATCTAAGCTAAAATGTCAATCTAAACAAGAGAATACAATGAAAGCATAAAGAAAATAAAAGCATTAAATCAAAACACCCCCCATGCTTGAACTTGAATCACTTCTCTTGTCTCTTCTATTTCTTTTTTTGCAATCTTTTCCCTCAAATTTGTTGCTTCACATGTGTAAATACCTGCAAAATAGTAAGTAGAAAGTTGGAGATAATTAGCTATTAAATCAAAAATGGAGGAGAAAGGTTGCTTTTATAGACAACCATTCGAACGGACAGATGAGATTGATCTTCTAGAAAGATTCTAAGATCAATAGATGAGGATTCATAAGAGGGAGGTTACGAAATGGATGGTCAAGATTGAGTTTCTAGAAAGATGCCAAGATCTACGGTTGAAAATTGATGCAACTAGAATATGTCATGCATGGAAAAGATATGATGTTGACGGCTATGATGCCCGACTGCTATGACAGACATGCAGGCTATGACATGAAATAATGACAGGGGATCTTTGACCAAAATGGAGGGATACATAATTTATTTTAAATTATTTATTCGAAAAAGGACAAGGACAAGTGGCAAATAAATAATTCGTAAATTTTAAATTATTTATTTGGAGGAAATGAAAAGGAGATTTAATTAAATTTGTAAATTTATTTAAAGGAGGAGATAGAAATTAAATATGGATAATTGATTTGGATCAATTATTTAAAAGAGAAGAATGACACATAATTAAATAATTTCGTCAATTATTTAATTATAGAAGAATAAAATGCCAAATAATTATTATTATCTAACTATAGACAGGTGATGAAAGATAAATAAATAAATAAATAATGATTTATTTAATTATTGAAGAAAGGGGGTATTAATGACACAATGAATTTATTTAATTAATAAAGGAATATGATCAAGAATAATTAAATAATTAAAATTATTTAATTATTAGAGGATTACGACTAAGGAAAAATGTTGCTCGTAGACTTAGGACATTTTTAAGTGTCTACAATTACTGTGAGATAATGCACGGTTATTCCATGTCAAAGGTCGAGTGTAGAGAAAGGGTTTTTGCCCTCTTTTCCCATAGAATATAATCAAATGGTGTGAAGCATGGCCTATTTTTTTTTTAAAAGGCCGAATATAGAATACAAGAAAATGGAACCCAAAATGTGGAAAAAGAAAAAGCCACGACCTGTTGAGAATCAAACCCTTAGCCACGAAAATTCAAGCACAAGCTAAATGCTTATGTGAAAAACCAAAATGTGAAAGAGAGTTTCAATCATGGGCTCAAGACCGAGCATGAAAAAAGAAGTACATAAAACTCAAGATATGTTCATCATTTCCACATTGATGGACCCTGATATACATTGTTTACACGAAAAATCAAAAGAATTTCATCAAGTTTTAACAAACAGAGACATACCTAGTTTGACCTCCATATTTTCTTCAGAATCTACATACAAAAACCTCAAGGTGAAATCCATGGCGACACCCTTAAAGATTGAAATAAAGTTTTTAGAAAATATAAATGAAATGTAATGTAATGTGCTTTGGCCACAGATTCTCTTTAGGGTTTCATTTACCCTAATTTTGGCCGATCATCAAAAGGAATGTTTGCCTTGTTTTTAAACATTTGTAACATAAACTAATTCCTTTGCATTATGTTTATTATGCCAAGTGACAAAATTTTATTTTGTATTGACTTATGTATTCTTGTATGTTTTTGAACAAAGTCAAGTCTCTTCTTTTCTTTGCATAAATTGAAATTTGATTTTAGTTTTGAAAATGTAAAACATTGTTAAAGTGATGCATTGTAAATCACTTTAATACATGCTATGAAAATACAAGAAAAGAGGCATTGATTTTTCAAGATTAAGTCAAAAGGGAGGGAAGTAGTTTGAGGATTTATGACTTGGTGCCAAGCATATAGGGAGGTTGAAGGAGGTTAGCGAACATGTGGAGGGAATATAGGACCTTATTTGACCCTGTTTTGAAAGACTTGGAGGGCATCTAAGAGAATTTTTAGGTACCTTTAGGGTTGGAAAGGTTAAGGCTTGACTTTTTCTTCTTTCAAGAGCCTTTTTGGAGTCTTTTGAGGGGCTTGATTTGAGGATTTTTGTTGTACACAATCAAGGGGGTTTATTGTTCCTATTTTGGTGGAGTTGATTGGAAAATCCTAAGTAGCTTCACTTTTCATTTGTGGAGATAGTTATTTCTTCTTTTTAGCATGTATGGTGGCTTATTTTGGAGCCCTTACAAGAAAATATAGTATTGTAACTCAGTCTCAGGAATGTACAAAGCTGTTAACATTTTTATTATCAATGAAATTCAAATTTTTACCTTCTTAGAAGTTGTTTCATAGTGTGCAGTGTTTGATTGATGTTCATGTTCTTGTGAATTTTGATAATTACTTTAATGTTTGTCTTATTTTATCACCTTTAGGCAAAAGAAACATATGTTTTGCAAATTGTAAGTCACGCACTGGTTCAATAGTTATTTTATTTGTAGAAGCTCTTTCCCTTCAAAAGTGACAAGTGAACCAAGCCTCCTTACAAAACACTAATGCATTGATATGTTAAAATATTTGAGTTGTGTTAAGTCAAGATGAGCTATTGAGAAATTTGTGTGTTAAAACAATAGTATAGGTCAGAGAAATAAAATTTGGTGTATCACCTTAGGAGTTGGTTTCATTTTCATGTTTCCTTCTTACTCTTTCCTCAAAAAAGAATTAGTTTAGCAATAGTTTAGGTGATTACCAGTTAGGAAGCCAACCTTCTCTGAAGGTTTGATCTCATATAAGGTACCCACACCTTGGGATCATTCTCATGTTTTAGTATATTGTTGAACTTTAGGTTCAACAAGGTGCAAATCTAGTTGATAACATGTTTATGCACTACCTTCAATAATACACAATTTCCTTTATCTATGCACTATATATTGCATGTTTATGTTCCGCTTTATACATAGTGTATGTTGTGCTTTATATATTATGTGCTTAAGTATGCGTTAAATTAGTTTTGCTCCCATACAAACTATTTTGCAATGTTTGGCTTAGGCTCCATATGTGCCTAGGATATTTTATTCCTACCATCACATATTGTATTTGTGGCAGGTTTGACTCATAACAAGCCTTATTATAAACATATCAAGTTGCTAATGCTTTTAAGCTTCCCTATGCTACATCTAAAAGCAACCATATCGACCTATATGGAAGTGATATTTAAACCAATTAGAGTGCCTTTCCTATGCAGCCTTGAGTATATTTAACTATACTATTCTACACATTTCCTAGGCATTTATCAGATGTCCTTTTTTAAATATATTTACATATATATACATTTATTCATATATTATAATATATATGTATATGTATATATATAATATGATGCAATATGTCCAATATATAATTAATCATTAATATATAAATATATTATTTATACATTGAAACAGGTGAAAAATAGGGGTTTGGTATCAAAATAGGGTTTGATGGACCTATTTCTCACTATTTCATTAGGAAATGAGATCCACACAAATAATTTACTTACTACCCTATCTTCAAATTTCCTTATGATAGAAGGGTAGGGGTCAAGTTCACTAGGCACTTTTGGGAGAAAGACTAAAAATAGAAAAACAACCCAGTTATGCTAAATTAAACTTGAAACAACAATATTAGACTCAAAATAAGCAAAACCAGAAATTAAATTGTAGATCTAAGAGGGGTAGAACTTTGTTTACCAGTCACCAAAAGTGATTTTTCAAAGGCTAACTATGACTTATTTGCCTAGGGATGAATGGGTCCACTATCAGGGTTTATTTGCAACTTTTGGGAGCCTTTGAGACAGATCTAAAGCTTCAAATTTGTCTAGGTGGTAGTGTCAGAATGTCGAAAATAATTTCTATAGGTGAGTTTTCGTGAGATGACAACAATTATGAAAACTATTGCAACTTTTTCAACTTCTTCAAATTTTCTCTTCAAGATATCTTCAATATTTCTTCTGCCTAAATCTATAAACACAACATAAGAGGAATTTTTTATTTTTTTTGTGAATGGGGGCTTGCCTTGGTCAAACCCCATTTTGGTAATCAAACCTTGAAATGAATAAAAGCATGAAAGAGGGAATGAAGGATGATCAATGCTATGTTACCACTCAATAAACCATTGGATAATTCTTTGAATGAAGGTTTACAACTTGCATGAAATTGTTTCAATGGATGTGGATCTTGAACTTTGAGTCTTTCTTGAAATAGTGCTTGAGTGCTTGACTTGATCATGAAACCTACATAATAATGTTAGCTCCAAAAACATACATGATGCAAGAAGACTTTGACATGACAATTGGATCTTGATTGCTGTAATAAAACTATGATAAATCAACCCTTGAATTCCTTTGAAAATTCTCTTGATCATCAATTTTTCTATAGGAATATTCACTTCAAATCCCTAGGTTGCTTAGATAAAACATGCTAGGTGAAACATAGTGAAATAACCTTATATTTATAGGTATGTATCCTTAATTTCCAGAAATTCAAATATCACAACCCGACATTGAATTATGGATTTGAATATGTTAAAATACCATCAAAAACATAATTTAAATTGAGGTCCCAAGGTCTAGGGAAGACCCATTATCCCATGAGCGAATGGGTCTCAAGTCTCTATACCTAGGACACACATTTCTCAATGTAAAGTGTTATGTTAAGGAATTGATGAATGTCAAATTTCCCCTTCAGAAAATGTAATTAAATAGCTTGGAAAATGAATTAAAGGGCCAATTAAGGCATAATTAAGCTCAATTAATTAAGGGATCCCTAAATAAGTTTGAAAGTGTAAAGGGATACACTTTACAACACTAAATTAAGGCACAATTAAGTCCAATTTAACTAAGAAGGCCCAAACAAGCGAGAAAATGTAAAGGGATACATTTTACGTCACTAGATACATATATATATCTATAATCAATATATATACACACACTTAAATACATGCTTTATCATTTTTAATATGATGAACCATGTAGACACTGAAAAAATGTCTTGGTCTATTAGCGTAATTTTTCCATCGTCTTGGTCTTCTTCCCGACATAATTAAATAATTTTAATTGTTTAATTGCTTGATCACATTCCTCTATTAATTAAATAATTATAATTATTTAATTAATTAATTCCTTGATCTTTATTCTCCTTTGATCAATTAAACAAATCATCTTTTTAATTGTGTCACTAACATTTTATTTCTCTCTGTGATTAAATGAATTATTATTCATTTAATTATTAATTCCACACCATTCATCTATAGTTAAATAATTATTTATCTATTCATTGGTCTTCTTTATTTCTTCTATGGTTAAATGATTATTAAAATTATTTAATTACCTTTTACAATTTCTCCCCTATTGAATAATTAATCTAAATTAATTATTTAATTCTTTTTCTCAATTTCCCATTATTTAATTAAATTGGTTATATAATCATTTTAATTAAATGCCCATTTTCTCCTTCTTCCACACAAATAATTTAAATAAATTATTTATTTCCTCCACTTGGTCAAAGATTCTTCTCTCATGAATTAAATTATTTTATTTTTAATTCCTCCATTATCTCCCTCCACTTTCTCATTTTTGAATCTCCACCATTGATTGTCTCTGGTCTCTTTTTGATCTCAATCATCCATGTCATAGCCATCCCTAGCCCACTACTCTATGGTGCATGCATCCTCAACCGTCGATCTGAGAATATTTCTAGAAGCTCAATCTCATTTGTTTGTTCGAATGGATTTATGTAAAAGAAGGTCTTCTCATCCATTTGTGATTTAACAACCACATATCTTCTACATTCATGCTTATTGTTTGCAGGTACTTGCATACACATACAATGAACTGAGGGAAATCTTTCAAAGGTTGTTTGAGGAGAGACAAAGGATTTTATTCAACTTCAAACATGGGGAGCTTTTTTTTTTTCTTTCATTTCATTTCTCATATTTGATTATTCTTCTTTGTTTGGATTGGATTTTTAGCTTAGATTAGTGCAGTGATTGTTAATATTTTCTATTTATTTTTCTTGTCTTACATTGGTGAACCCAATGTGAATCGCACAAAATTTGTAGGAAAAACCATGTTTCTTTTTTGTTTTGTTGTATTACAAGGTCGTGAGCCACAACTATCCAGTGTAGTGACACAACTAAAGGTGGGCTGCTGAAATTCAAAAAAATATCAAATTTGCTAAAAACAACAACACAACTGAAGGAGAGAACCCAAAATTTGAAAAAATTACACAACTGTGAAAGGGATCAACACAATTGAAGGTGGATTCTTAAATTTGAAAAGTGACACAACTGAAGTCCTGAACGACACATTACAAAGCCACAACTATGAGCCCAAATGACACAATTGGTTGTTGAGGTATAAGTTTTTAGTTTTTGGTTTTGTTTGATTTTTTCCTTAGAATAGGTTTTTGGTTTTCTAATCATATGTTTTCAGCATGTGGCGTTGGTCTTGAGGAGTTAAAACTATTTCTTTAGAAATAATCAAGCTCATCGTGCTCTTCTTTAAGTTAATTAATTTTACTTTGATTTTGTACAACTACAAACTTGCATTACATTCATAAGGGCTAAAATGAACATGCATTACATTCAGGAAGGTTAAAAAGAACAACAAAATATATATTTTCACTCATGGGAATTAAAATTAACTTGCATCACATGTTATTGGTTTAAAAAGAACACAAGTATCTGTTTGACATCATAAGTGGGGTTAAAATTATCTAGTGCTTGCATTGTCTTGTGTTTTGCATTGTTCTTTTGGATGTGTATTATCTTCTCTCGCACCACTTGGCAATATTGAGAATCAAAAGCGTCCTTTGGAATTTTGTACAACCACCCACACATTTGGTTTTGGGATTTTTTTTTAAAAATGAACCCCTTGCGAGAGTGAGACAAAGGTGTTGTGTATGCTCTCTCCTTGCACTTCATGTGATCTAGGAGATAAAAATAATGCAATCTATCACTTTTGTTACCTTAAAAGGGCCTACCTCTCATCTTGTGAGAGGGAACGACCCAAGCAACACTTTTTTTTAGTTTGCTATATAAATTTGTGATCATTGGGAAAGTCTTTGATCACTTGGTGAGGATGTCCTATGCTGACAAGTGCCACCCCTATTATCCACATGATACATTAAAATAATTTCTTAGGAAGGTACTGGGAGGCCTCTTAATTGAGATAATCTTTCTGCATGTATAGGCACCAATATTTCCCTAAAACATAGATTAAGGACCAATAATTTTAGTGGAAAAAAACCTTTTACTTGCTATGTAGGAGCGATTCAAAGTAGCCCTACATTCCACTATTCACTCTAGAGATAGGAAATCCCTTAAGGTTTTTGGATCTTAGGGACTAAGAGATTTTGGTGAGCCTATGTCGTGTAAGGGGGAGCCAATACCACCAAGATTTATAGTTGTCCACTTTGTCTAAGTGTTTGGAGAAATCCAAGTAGGGACTTAGTAGGTAGTATCTTTTCCAACCTAGGTTGTGCATTATTTACGAGTGTCTTTTTACACGTTACATATTATACACACTAAAAAATAGACCAAAACAAGTGTTTGTTGACTGTCTTCTATGTTTTCCAACGTCGATCTCACAAAATCACACCAAAACTAGTCAAAAATCAATCCAAAAACTAATTCAAAACCATCAAATAGCAAATCAAACTCTCTCTGAATTGCAACTGCTTGAAATAGGCCTACAATTGCATTCTATGTCACAACTGTTAACCAAAAAACCACAATTGATATCCTACACTATAACTGATTAAAACAGAACCACAACTGGTATAGTTCACCATAATTTCTCATCAGAAACCCGTAATTGAAACGACACAATTACCAAAAATTGAGCCGCAAATTCCTAATCACCAAAATTTCAAAAAAATCCTTATCCAAACCTGATCCAATTTATCTTAACAGTGCACTTGTCATATAAACCTCAAACTCACAGAGTTTTTCCAATCCATTACATTGTCCTCATTTAGGTTTTCATTACACTTTACATCACCTTTGCCTTGCATAATCAATCTTAGGTTCTAGGTTGCACATACCTTCTAGATTTCAAACATAGGAAGTTTACCAAGTCTTTGGACTATCCATGGTCACTTATCCAACTTGTCATTGACCTTCATCTTTTAATTTATTAACCTTTTCTATTGTCATCTTGGTCAAAACTTGAATCTCAAACTTGTGTCTTAGTTTAGACTCACCTTGTCAAATCCATCATTTTCTCAATATTGGTCATCACAAAAGGTCAATGACAATTGTGTTAGTTCTCTTGGGCCTACAATAGCTTGGTTATCATCCTTTTTCTTAAATCTTAAGGTCCATATCCTTAGTGTCATTTTGCTAATATCATTTAGCTTCATACCATATCCTTTGCTCATAATATCATTATCATCCTCTCAATCCTTAGTCTTGGACTTAGATTACATTATCTTGCATCCTTATATGTCCCCAAAACAACAAAACATAGCTTAACTTCATCTTATATTTAGTTGCATCATTACCTTTGGTCATTAATTTAGCATTATCAAGCCTGCATATACTTATCTTTGATCATTAATTTGTCTCCCTTTTGTACCATTTGGCATCCATTGGTTGCATATTAGCTTCATTTAGCTTCATCCTTTTGTCTTAAGGTCATCAACCTTGTATCCTTAAACCCAACAAATCACAAAAAAATAGTTTAGTTTCACATCATCTTGCATTACCTTTCAAACTTGCAAGTCTCACATGGTTGAAACAAGGTCGCAAACTAAAAGAAAGGACATGAATCCTTCAAATGAACCCTTTTCTAGTCGACATCATGACACCAACTTTGGATCAAATTCAAATCAATCTACACCACAAAGAGACCCAATTGACACATTTGACAATCTAGGCTTAGATGAATTCAACAAGAAATTGACTCCTGAAGAGATTGAAAGAGCTTACCAAGATCCAAGAATTTTATGCATTGTTGATGAGCTCCTTGGCGTTGATCCTAGTAGATACTTTTATGCACTAGCCAAAAAGGGTGCTAAAATTCCTCAAGGATATGATGTCTCCATAATTGTGGAAGGAGATACTCAAAACCGATTTGCATTAGCGATTCCATCTTCCCAGCAAATGTATACTACATTACCACTCGGGATAACAAGACACATGGCAACCACTACCACACATATCCCTAAAAATTCCATGGGTAAGACTTTTACAAATCCTCTTTTTCAAAATACAAACCAAGGTCCTACATCTCAAGGTCCCACACCTATATTTCAACACACGAACCAAGGTCCCACACCTATATTTCACAACATGAACCAAGGTCCTACATATCAAGGTCCCACACTCCAAAACACGAACCAAGTTCCAAAATTTCAATTTCAAAACACTACCCCATCAAGTCAAAATCAACCAGATAAATCAAGGAGAATTCATATGATCCCACGAAAAGTGACTAACCAAAACACCAACCAAGGACCTACATTCTCAAACACCAATCAAGGACCTAAAATTTCAAATGCAACTCAAGGACCTACCTCGTCATACCAAAACACCAATCAAGTACCTACCTCCTTATTCCAAAATGCCAATCAAGGACTTACCCCTTCTTTCCAAAACACAAATCAAGGTCCAACATTTCAAATCCAAGGTAAAAATCAAGGGCCCACACAACAATTTCAAAATACCATACCAAATACCAACATAACTTTTGGGACCAATCTAAATTCCAATTTCACTCCAAACCAAACCAACGCTAATACAAAATTTACACAAGGTAACTGTAGACACTTAAAAATTTCCCGAATGATATCATGCACTCGAATCTTATATACTAACACCATTTCATCCTTCATCCTTTTTTCGCTTAAATAAATAAATTAGCCTAGCTATTTAATTAATTGCATCATTTTCATCTATTAATTTGATTAATCTAATTAGGTTAATTCCTTCCCCTTTCATGCTAACCTTTCATCCTGTTAAATTGGATAAATCAAAATATTATATTTTAACACCTTAAGTCCTCTCATTTAAATTAAATAATCTTAATTATTTAATTAAATTTCATTTTGATCTCTTTTCATTGAATAATTAATTATTTAATGAATATCCTAAATTCTTCTAATTTGCATAATTGAAACTTGGTTTTAATTATCAAATTACTAATTAAATCTAGTCATCTGACTTGCAAGGGAATATTCCTTGAGAATATTCCTCCTTTGCACATTCCTCCAAAAAGGGAATATTCTCATGGAATATTCCTTCCCCTTTGCACATTAAAATTTGGTTTTAATTAACTAAACTCTAACTTCCTTCAAAAGGAAATATTCTCATGGAATATTCCTTTCCCTTTATACATTAAAAATTTGGTTTTAATTAACTAAATGCTAATTTCATTTAAAAGGGAATATTCACATGGAATATTCTTTCCCTTTGCACTCATTTGAAAAAGGGAATACTCCTTTTGGTAACAAACTTTCAACAAGACTTCTTGTGCAAGTTTTAAATGTGTATTTGTTTGGATGGATGTAATCCCTTGATTAAATATCATCTTGTCAACCCTTGATGGGAATACATGATCCATGCTTCCATCTTCCTTCCACTCTAACCGTTGATTGATCCTTTTGATCTTGACCATCTATTTCATTTTGCCTATTCTATAAATAGAGATTGTATCTATTGAATAAGGATCCATCTTTTAAGAGAAAACTAATGCTATTAAAATCACTTTCACTTGCACTCATATTTAGCATTTATTTAGAAAAAAAATTAGCTTAAATTTCTTGCATCATTAGCGTAGCTTTCATTAATGGATTCCATGGTAACATAGGTACATATATTTAGCATATTTTTAATTAGGTTTGAATCTTTTTACCTTAAACTTCATTTAAATTAGCTTTGCACACACCCATATCAATCATCTTAGCATAGATCATGTTAAAATAGCTTGCATCATGTTAATTTAGCTCTAAATCATGTTTTCACACATCTATCATCAGTTTAATCGATTCTCTTCAATATAATCAATCAGAACAAGCTAATTACTGACAAGATTGGGTAAGGGTCACTATTCCATATCAATGTGACACCACTCCTCCAATAGGATAAGTTTCAATGGATTAGAATAGGTGTTTTTGAAGCTTTCATGATTTAATATGTTAGTTTTAATGGATTCCTAGTTTATTTTTTATTGAATGATCTTATTGGATTAATGTTTAGTGGCTTGAATATACTTCTAATCCTCATGGATCAAGTGTATTCAGCCCATACTAATTAGTCAGTCATATTTTGGCACTAGAAGAAGGGCAGTACCACTCAAATTTAACAAAATTTTCTCTTGAATTTCATTTTTTCTAGTTTTGCAGATATAACGACACTCTTAGAGATTACATGACACCTTTTTCAGGCATCACCATACAATGACGCTCTTTCCTGCAGATACAATGACACCTATTAAAACAAATTGTGATGCTAAATTTTTTTAGAAGTATCGAAGATTTGAAAATGACGAGGCTCCCAAATAGCAATGCTATCATCATCTCTATTTTACTGCAAAGTGACACTATTTTTCACCAAAGTGATACTCATTTGCATTATGGCGATGCTATTATAAACAACGATGCTTTTTACTGGTAAGCCAAAACATTGACTGAATTTTAGCATGTTCTTTAAAATCTTTGATTTTATTTGCTTTTCAACATCTCACTAACTTTTGGCTTTTGTCTTTTTAGGCTAACTAGTTTTGCATGTTTGTATGATAACATTTGAAGCGAAGAATCATACTATTGTCATTTGATCTTATAATTGTAACAAGTGTTTCAACACTTATGGGGCAACTATAACATTTATGATGCTTTATGTCATGTTTTAGGGCCAAACTAGATTTCTTTTTGGGCTTTATAATGAACATTCAAATTGGTTAAAATTGAACCCTCACATCATTTTGCTTCTTGGTTTAAAATTGAACAACACAATCTTCATACTTCAAATTTGTGTTTAAAACAAATTCATTTTTCTATGATGGATTAAAGTGAACATGTGTTTGACTTGCTTGAGTAGGCTTGTTGTGTGTATCCACTCTCCTTGTTCTTTGTGTGATCTTGGGTCAAGAGAAACACACAAGTATACTCTTTCTTCTTGGAAGTGCTTATACTCTCCCCTTGTGCCTTTTGGAAATCTTGGGTGATGAAAGGCATTTTACGCTTCAAATATATGTTACCTTTAGAGGGCCTACCTCCCAACTTGTGAGAGGGAACCACCCAAGCAATGCTTTCCTTTTTTTCTATGATATAAATACTTGGAATGAAAAAATTCATTGACTAGCTAGTGTAGTTACACTATACCGATGATCATCTCCTCTTATATCTGTGTGATACATCAAAACCATTAGATGTTTCTAAGGGTTGGGAGTCCTCTTCATTGAGTGAAATTTTTGCATGTATAACACTGGTTTATCCTGAATATGGTCATTAAAATCCTTGTTTGTAGTGGCTAACCAAGTCCAATTTCCAAAATGTATTTTAAGTTAGTGCAATGGATTAGCACCACTCCAAGAAGTTACTTACCATGTCTGGTTTTTAATTGAGATAATAAAGAAAATGGCGAAGGGACTCCTTTAATTGGTGTGTCAAGACATTACATTTCCTTGATATAGCCTATTTTTCCACTTCATCTTCTTGGATTAAACATATATTTTGATGGTTAGTAATCCTACCAAGAAATATGTACCCACTCTATCTAGGATTGTAAATGCTTGAGAGTTAGTTTAACACTTGCTTGGTTCCAAAAATTATAAAAAAACATCAACAAGTCTTTTCAAAATTTCAAACCCTTTGGTCTAAGTATGGATACCCTTTGAAAAATCCTTGATATTGATGCTTGTCCTAAGGATTTATTCTTAGATGCTTCCCAAAAGTTAACCTAGGAAACTATGGCTTGAACTTCATCCTTTTCACAAAATGGACCTTGTAAAATTTATGATGTTTTTGACATAGACATTTAGTTTGAAACTTAATCAAGAGAAGTGATGAGGGTGAAATATGTCCTTATTTTACCTTTGTATTTATCATTAAACCTTGTCATTTTATATTATTTTCTATTGCTCCTATCATCATTTGTTAATGGGATGAAGATGTTTTATAAAATACAAGGAAAGATGAAAACCTATGAATATACCAAAATCCTTTGATTATTTATTGATTTCTCTGTGATTTTGGTAGTAGGGATGCTTAATGGATGGTGCATGGATAAGAGCATCAGTGGGATGGATTTGAAGACTATCCAAGAATTATTTTTCATTTTAGATAAACGTGTGTTGAGATATGTTTATCTATTTTAAGTTGTTATGTCATTTTGAAATAGTGGCAAAAGACTCCAAACTATTTCTGATTATCTTTTAAGGTTGTTGGCCAGAGGCCGAAACAACCAAAGACTCTTCTATGTATTTATTTAGTAGTGGTTATGAGTTTGGTTGATTGATGGTATTTATAAATGTGTAAACTGAAACTCAGTCGATATAGATGATAATAATATTATTGCTACAGATCTTTGTTTTGTGACTTAAAATATTGTGAAGTAATTTGAATAAACGTTGGTTAGCGTGGAGTAGCTTGTGTGCATGGAATCCATCACTAATAGTCAATGAAGGAAAGGCCCACTTCATCAACTACCCGGTGACTATTACAGTAGGATTACATCGTGTGGTAATAAGTGTTTAGTCTTACATTCATTTCTCTGTGATCAAACTAGTTGCAATTATCTTTGTTTACTATTAATGTGTATGAGTTTCATTTGGAAGATTGCATTCAATAAATATTAATTGGTGTGGTTATCAAATGTGCATGAACAAATTCTAGTGTGTTTTTTTTCAGCTCTGCCTTTTATTATATTCTATTCTTCATGTGTAATAGTATTTTTTTTACTATTTTCTATTAATTATTTTTTGTTGCAAACTATGTGAGTAGAGGCTCCTATCATAGAATTGACAGGAGGACTGAAATTCAGATTGTAGAATGAACTTAGATTAAAAAAATCATTCATCCACACTTGGATTTCTAGGTTCATCACTTAGGTAAACAACCATAATATCTTTCACAAGCCTACACTCTTGAATTGACATTAAGGAGTAAACTGAGGAAATTATGAAATTCCTGAAGATTGATCTCAATCCATTTATCAATTTAAGATAGAATTACAAGGATAGATTTACCCCAAATATCAACCATAATTTAATCCAATCATTTCGACGCCATTACTAGGGAAAGATATTAAAGGCCTGAAATCGTAGCAAGTTGAGTTAAGACCGGTATGTCAAGAGGAAAGCCTATGCAATTGTCGACCTTGTTAAGGTTAATACTCCTGATTTGTGCTGCTATAAGTCATTTAGGTGTATGAATCATAGTAGGGATAGTAAAGGGATATTTATTAAAAAAGAAAAGGGAAGTATTTCACAACCCAAAAAACTCAAAAACAAATTAAAATCATCTAATAGGTCAAAACCATCCCAACCCGAAGAATTGCAAAATAGGTCAAAACCATATGTTGAAGGAATAAATTCAACACAAGAAAAACTAAAAATAATTTTCAACCATTAGAGTTATCTGAACCTAATATAGAGAAGTGTGTTATTGAGACACCTGCAGGTACCCATCCAGGCTCTTCTGAAATATTGCGCAAAAAGGTTGAAAAAATCTTCCAAGAATCTTACGGGACTAAAGTTGGTCCATTTTCATAAACCCAAAAGCCATTTGAAACCTATTTTACTCCTTGGGCATCTCAAGTCATGGAAAATCTCAACAACAACAACAATAATATCAAAAAAAATAACATCATCAACAATGATAATCATAATAGAGCATTGGCCAACAATAATCCAGTCACCTTTGAGTTTCCAAATACACATCCTGAAGAAGATGCCCCGATGAAGAAAATTCCTCATTTTTCTCTACCTATTTTTTGTGGTCTTTCTATTGAGAATCCTAACATGTTCTTGTTTGAGTTTGATGTGTTGTGCCACAACTATGATTATCATAGTGACACATAGAAGCTCAAGTTGTTCTCGACCACATTAAAGGATGTAGCCCTACATTGGTTCATGAACCTTAGAAATATGAGAACGTGGGAAGTCATGAAGGAACAATTTTTGACCAAGTATTAGGAGTATTACAAAACAAAAGAGGTGTGGGATGGAATCTTTCAAATGACACAAAAAGAAGACAAGTACATGGAAGATTACCTCAAATGCTTTATTTTCAGTCTTCAATGATCACAACAAAAAGGGATAACTCCCGATGCCATTGAAATGTTGTTTCTTAGAGGCATAAGATATGATACTATGGAAGCATTAAATTTAATAGGTAAAGGGAACATTTCTAAAATAGACTTTGATGATATTTGTGAATTTTTTAGGAATTATTCAAGGTCTTAGTTTTCAAGAAGGAAGTATCCAAGTTAGCCTTATGCTCCAGGTAATGCAACATGTATAACAAAGAAAGAAATGGGAAATTTACTTGAGGATCTTAAAACCGATTTATTAAATCATATAGGTAAACATATAAACACTCTTTATACCCATAGAAAGCAAGAGGAATTCAAAAAGGCCTTAGCCATGTTTTTTCTGACTTGTTACGAGAGACATAGTAGTGAGGATTGCTCGTACAATAAGAAAAACATTTCATACTTAGAAGAAGCCAGTAGAAGTTCTACTTTAAGGCCTCTTCTAGTAGGTTTTCCTAATATGGAATATTCTGAGGAACCTATCTACCACATGGACCCTAGGCGACCTTTTCCACCTCGAGTGATGCACCCTGGCATGACAAATGATTATCTTGCTCTTGAACCCAACCAACCCAATCAACTCGGATGGTATGGGGGTTGGAAACAACCCTCATCATACCCTCAATGGATGCCACAATATCAGTATGCTTCACAACCATGGCAACATGCATGGAGGCCACAATCACCATAACCCACACCGTACCAACAACCATATCCATCACAACCAAAATTTCCACCTCCTCCTATGATCAACCCATACTAGTAGCCACAAAAATTTCTTCCACCCATACCACCATCATCTACTCAGCCAGCCAACCCCACACAACCATTGAAGCCTACACCAATTCCAACCCAATCAAATTCAAATCCCAATAATATGGCAACACAACCCATATATAATAATGAGGCATCAAGGTACTCCACTTATCCTATAAATATAGTAAAATTAGATGGAGTTTAATTAAGATCAAGAAAGGATCTTCAAGGACCCACCATCACAAAGATCAATGAAGAACCTGAGGCAGAGTTAGTCAAAGAACCTCCCTTTCCCAATAGATTTCAATCAGAACCAATACAAAGGGGAAGTCTCTCAACTTTAATTTGATTTTGTTAATGAGTTACACAATGTTAACATCAAAGTTCCTTTGTTGCAAGATATCAAGGACATTCTCATCTGTACAAAAATAGTTCAAGATCTATGTACTCGAAAGTAAAAGAAGAAGCAAGACCCGAAGACCGTCCAAGTTATTGGATAGTTGGAAGATCTTATTCTTGGGAACATAACCATTCTAAAGTACTTAGATCTAGGGAGTCTAGTGATCAAGGTATCTATTGGTAAATTATTCCTAATACCCTTGTTGATTTGGGCACTAAAATTAATTTTATGACAAATGAAATGAATGAAATATTGTCACTAGAGGGACCTAGGCCTATTCCCACATTTCTTCAAATGGTAGATCAATCTTTGGTCAAACCAGAGGGTATAATTGAATATGTAATCCTTTCTGTTGATTCGTGGGAATACCCAACTGACTTTATGGTTTTGTAGCCAAAAATTAAGCTGGGGGGATACCCCTTGATTCGGGACGACCTTGGTTAGCAACTGTAGATGCATTTATCAATTTTAGGTTAGGAAACATGGTCATTTCTAATGGCGAGCATAAGAAATGGTTGAATTTATACCTACTAGCACAACTCTTGTTGGAGACGGAGAATCCAGTATGGGTTGATAGTGACTCGGATGAGTCATTTCCCATCTTAACAATTGATCAATCCTTAGATATGGAAGAACCTATTGAGGATAATATGCTTGCTAATTTTATTTAGAATAGATATGCATATAATGAATATTTTGAAAGCATGGTTCTCCATTCAGGTATAAATACTAGTTGTCCTTTTGGAAACATTCCATTGGTAGGTAGCTCACAATTTGTTCAACACTTTTTCACATTGCATCAGTTGCTACCTCATAATTATTTGTATAGTTCATTTTTATCTTCTAGAAATTTTAGTGATATGTCATCCACCTCCCAAGTACTAGCCATCAATTCACCTGCACAATCAAAAGCTATGGAAATTTTTCCTAATAATATTTAATATTAATCCACAATCAACCATTGAACAAATCCAAGATCTCATTGCCATACTTAAAGCTAATAAAGATGAATTTCCTTGGCATTACCAAGATATGCATGGCATTCGTCCTGACACCTGCACCCACCATATTTACATTGAAGAAGGTAGTCGTCCAGTTAGGCAACCACAACAATGACTCAACCCCATCTTGTGTGAAATAGTTAAAGAGGAGTTACAAAAATTGTTAAATGTTGGGTTTATATATCATATTTCAGATAGTTAGTGGGTCTCTCCTCTAGTCATGGTTCCCAAGGAAAAATGGTAAGTGGATAATTTTTGTTGATTATAGAGCATTAAATAAAGCTCATAAAAAGGATCACTTCCGATTTACATTTATTGATCAAGTGTTTGACACTCTTCCAGGTAAAAAGTTGTCTTTTTTGGACTGGTTCAACGACTACAACCAGATTCACATAGCACCTGAAGACCAGGACAAGACTAATTTCACTTGCCCTTGGGGTACTTTTTCCTATAATGTTTTTCCATTTGGTTTATGTAATGCCCCTACCACCTTTCAAAGGGTAGTCTTGAGAATTTTTGTAGATCTTGTAAATGATTGTGTTGAGGTATGTATGGATGATTTTACTATCCATGGTAATACTTATGAAGAGGCTAAGGAAAATTTAGAAAAGGTACTTGGATGTTGTATAGATAGTAATTTATCATTAGGTCATGAAAAGTGCCATATGCTTATGATAGAAGGGATAGTACTTGGTCATTATATTTCTTCTAAGGATATTCAATTTGATCCCAAAAAGATATAGATTATCTAGGACTTGCCTACACCCACTAGCTAAAAGGATGTGCATAGTTTTCTAGGCCATGTAGGGTACTATAGAAAGTTTATCTAGAATTTTAGTAAGATTGCTTCCCCCTTGTTTGCTTTTCTAGAAAAAGATGTCATTTTCTCCTAGAAACCAAAATGTCAAGAGGCTTTTGAAACCATTAAGAACAAGCTTCTCACCACACCAGTATTCAGAGGTCTGAACTAGGAACTACCTTTTCATATTCACACTGATGCCTCAAATTATTCCATGGGGGCTATCCTTGGACAAAAAGAAGATAATCTCTTCTACTCCATTTACTACATCAACAAGAATTTCATAGGGGCTGAGGTAAATTATACGGTAACTGAAAAGGATTTTTTAGTTGTTGTTTATGGAATTAATAAGTTTCATCATTATATTACTAGATATAAAGTGTTTTTTCATACTAAGCATTCTATAATTCGATTTCTAATGACTAAATTTGTTGTGACTGGTAGATTTATTAGATGGTTACTTTGAGAATTTCACATTACTATACTTGATAAGCTTGGTCGTGAGAATGTGATTGCAAAAAAAAATTTTAGGTTACTACTGCACGATGATGAGACGGTTCCATTTGATGATACCTTTCCAGATGAAAATCTCTTTGCTATATTAGCAAAGAGCCTATGGTATGCTGACATGGAAAAATACTTGGTTACCTATAATTTTCCAAATCATTTCTCTCTGAGGGAACATCGAAAGTTGGTCAGAATCAATGGTCACTATACGTTGATCAATGGATTGCTCTTCCACCGTGGCCTTGACAATATCATGTGCCGATGTGTGCTCGATGATGATGTATTCAACATACTTCACAAATGCCACACAAAACTTTGTGAAAGATACTTTTCCACCCAAAGGATTTCTCAGAAGATCTTAACTACAGGCTATTATTAGCATACACTCCATAAATGTCAATGTATTGGTCACCCCAAATGATTAGATGAAATACCCCTACATCCTCAGTTGTCCATCGAGCCTTTTGAAAAATGGGGACTTGATTTTTTTGGACTTGTCAACCCACCATCTCATAACATGGAATGCATCCTTGTGTGAATAGACTATGTAACAAAATGGGTTGAATTTGTTGCTTTGAAGTATGCTAGGGACACCAAGGTTGCTGAATTTCTCTATTCTCGTATTTTTACCCAATTTGGTGTTCCACATGAGATAGTCACTGATTAGGGTCCACCATTTATATTTGACCTTATTTCTTCTTTGGTTCATGAATATGAGATTCAACAATGTAAGTCTTCACCTTACCATCCCCAGGATAATGGTTAGGTCGAAGTCACCAACCGAGAACTGGAGAACATTCTCACCAAGACAATTGCTCTCCACAAGAAAGATTGGGTTGCACAACTTCCTGAAGCTGTGTGGGCCTACCACACTACCTGGAAAACCTCCACTGGTTTGAAACCTTATGAGCTTTTCTACACTAAGAGGGACATTCTCCCAATTGATTTTGAGGTAAAAACTCTTCGCATCGCAATTCAACTAGGTATGAACTTGTTCGATGCATAGAAAGAACAAATTGCAAAAATTCACTCATTGGATGAACTTCATCAACAAGTTCTCTTCCATGCAGAGATTGTCTAGAACCAGTGTGCTTTCTGACATGATCGTTTCATTCAACAATGATCATTTCAACCAAGTGATTGGGCACTCTTGTATGATTCTCATTTCTAGTATTTTAAGGGAAATTTTCACACTCGATGGTTCGGGCCCTATGAAATCAAGGTGGTCTATGATAATGGAGTTGTCAAGCTTCGCACGATGGACTCCAATCGCATTTTAGTTGTCAATGGTCACCAATTGAAGTTGTATAAGAAGCATCTCTCACAAGAAGAGTTTGTATCAAATTTTCCTAAGGAACTCCATCTACTTGATAGGGTTTTTGTGGCCTCTCCCAATACCTCTCAAGTACTTTTTAGAATATTACAAAAAAAAAGACAATAAAAGATCCAAAAATGAAAATTATCAGGCGTTGTTGGCCAATTAACATTTGAAAACTAGTTTCCAATGGGCATTAATTGTTAAATAAGTCCTAGAGGTGAAAATTGGGTTTTTGGCACTTCTAGGCGGCGATAGGACGAAAACCAAGTTACTGGTGGTTTATCATTGAGATCAAAATATTAAAAAGAAAATTGAAAAAAAAAATAGAAAAAATAAAGAAGAAAGAAGAAAATAATTCTCTAGGTTCACAACTCTACCTTCTTGTCACTTTTGTGCTAGGGTATGCTTTCATTTTTCTATGGTGGTTGCTCGTTGATAATGGAGGATGATCAAACATTTATCTTATCATTTTTGGGTTACTCCTACCTTCTTCATGACCACCACCACTTTTGGGTTGTTTCCACCTTGATTTGTGCCACATTCACTTATGTGACCATAGTTCTTGTCTTTTTTGGATAGGAGCATTTTTCACTTCGCTTCCGCCAGGTGGTTTTTGCTTCCTAAATGGTTTTCTAGCCCCACCTAACATCTAGCACTATGATCAGTTTTTCATGGTCCCTTCACGTGCTCATGATGCCTACCTATCTAGGTATTATGTCCTTTTGATCATTAACTCACCATGCTCATCTTGACCCGTGGCAACCTACTAGTTGTACTTCACCTAGGTAATAATGGTTGCGGTTCACCCGATGCCTTTCAGCTGCACTGTCTTGTCAACCCCATCTGACACCTTTGATTTTAGTATCGACATTGCCAGGCTAGCAGTTCCACGTCAACACTGACACTATCTCAAGTCTTTGTTTGTCATGATCTCTTTTGCATCACCATCTCGTACTATTGGCAATCATTGGTATCAGTATATTTTAGATTTTTTCCTTATTTTTTTAAATATTCTTCTTTTTGGTTAATGAGTGGTGATGTACCCATAGACGGGTCACATGGTAAGCTGGGGGGACTAGTTGTCTTGTCACACACCATGAGATTTCTTCAACCATCACATTGTATCTTCATCATATCCTTTTTAGCATGCCAAAAATCATTATCCCTTGATCTCGCTAAGTTAATACCATTATTACTGTTATTTACTAGCGTAACTGTAAGATGCTATGATGACATTGTTGTAAACCAATCTTTCCAAACTTTGCAACCCACTTTCCAAATTTGATTATATGTTAACCTCTCATTACTTAAGCTACAGTTGATAACTGAATACTATTACCAACACCTAATTTTAATGGCAATATTTGTGTGTTCTAGTGACTTTCATTTGCACAAATTCTTCTAGTTGTGGAGACCTCTTGGCAGTGTCATGGAAGGATAGCATCATCATCATTTTGATCCTTCAACTATGGATGAATTGAGGGCACCAAAGGCTGTCGAGGCTTATAAAATCTTCAAACAATCAGGATGGGATGCATACTTTAAATGGTTAAGAGGGTATGATAAAAAAATTGCACAATATTTCACGATGACCTGTCACAAAAAGGAAGCAAAAGTTTGTGGTTTAACAATTTCTTTCTTAGCGGAAGCCATAGCCGATGTCTCTGGGTTTCCACTCTCAAGGGATAATTACTTTTCGGATAACTCCAAACATGCCATGAACCTTGAACCTTTGTGCAAGAAGTTCCTGACACGAGGGGAGTCTATTGAAATCATCTCTGGACAGGGCACAAAGTTAATCTCGCTTTCGCAGCCTTGGGACAATGTAGAAAAATTCATCATTCAGTATTTAACCTGGGAAGGTAGGTATGTATATACTTATGCTAAGCAGTTTCAACTTATGAATCTTTTGATATGGGGAATGCTTGTGAATGTGCCATATTTTCTTTACTCCTATGTGAACCAAATGTGGAAAGTAGTTCAAAAGGGGCATGAAAATTCATTAGCTCACCATGGCCTCATTAAATTTTTAATTGTAAGGGAATTGGAAAAACTCTCTCCTCCACAGGATTAGGATTCACTTCTTGGTGAAGACACCCCAGACAACTCCGTAGAGGAGGATTCTCCTATCAACCCACCTAGTTCTTCTGCAAAAGAGGAGTTTGAAGGCACATAATAAGATAAGGGCAGTAATAATGAAATTTCTTCAGAAGAACATAGTGAAGAGGTGGGGACAAAAGAACTTTCTAGTGATTCCCCTAAACTTGCAAAAAAGAGGTTTTTCAGCAAGGGTATCAAGCAAACCCTAGCCTTAAGTAGAAAACTGGCCAAGATCCCCCGAGTTACCCCTACTAGTACCAAGTCTATCAAAACTAGCAGACCAAACTGGGTATCTGGGCGTAAGTGGAAAAGTCATAGCAAGACACCCTCAGTCTCCCCTGGCTCTTCAAAGAAACAAGATTTGACCGCTCCTGGTGACAAAGAGAAAACACCCACTAAGGGAAAATCACCAACTAAAGAGAAGTCATCTACTTCTACAACTAAAAAATTGGAAAATCTAGAAAATATAGCTAGCAATGTTAGGATCTAAGCAATCAAAAGAAGTGGGTGATCTCACAGTCTTAGGTGTTGTGTATCACAGAACCAGAAGGTCAGTATTTTTTTCTAGGGAGCTATGAAGGAGCAATAGAAGGAAGACAAGAGAAGCACCTGTGACTACTAATGAAAATGAAACTAGGTGTGAATAAGAAACCCAACTCCTTCAGCCCCATCCTTTAGTCTTATCGGGAGTGGTGATAGCCACAAAAGAAGGAAAAATAATGGAACCTTTTGGTGCGAATTCACAGGATATGGAGGAAGGTTTTTTGTCACATGAGGAAAATATTCATACTGATACTAATATTCAAGACTTTCATGTTGAGTTTACACCTGAAGCCACTGACAAACTTGTAGAAAAGAGGATCACTGAATTATCTCCTCAAATGGAAAAGCAGGAGTTGAATACACTAGTTGATAATGAGCAAGAACCTATGGAGACACCCCCAACTGGAAATCAAGAAGTAGGGGTAGAATTTGAGGAGAGAAATCCTTTGTTAACAAATGAGGAAATTTGTGACCTACAAAACTTGGTAACTAAATTGATTGAGGAGAATCCTTTGTTAGCAAAAGAAGAGATACAAGGTTTGCAAGATTTGGTAGCCAAGTTAAAGAAGGAAAATCAAGCACTGTAGGATTCATTGGCTAGGGTGACTGAGGAAAATGAGTCCCTTCAAAGATAGGTCCAAGACACGTGCTCTCTTCTCTCCTCATAGATAGAAGAGGTTTGGCAACTCAAGGCAGCACTTGAACATACAAATGCCTCCAGAAAATATCTCATGACCACTCAAGAACATGAAAAGTAGATGCAAGCATTATATCGGTCATGGGTTAAGGAAGTCACTGACACAATGCAGAAACTAGCCCCTTTTTCTCTTGGTTTGTACTTTACACTCGTTTGCATGAGGACATGCAAAACCCTAAGTTGGGGGGAATGATAAGGGTGAAATATGTCTTTATTTTTCCTTTGTATTTGTTGTTAAACCTTGCCATTTTGTATTATTTTAAGTTGCTCATGTCACCATTTGTTAATGAGCTAAAGATGTTTTATAAAATAAAAGGATGAAAACCTATGAATATACAAAAATCCTTTGGTTATTTATTGATTTTCTCTATGATTTTGGTAGCATGGGATGCTTAATGGATGGTGTGCAGATAAGAGCATTGGTGGGATGGAGTTGAAGACTATCTAATAACTATTTGTCATTTTGGATAAACATGTGTTGAGATGTGTTTATCTGCTTTAAGTTTTTATGTCATTTTGAAATAGTTGCAAAAGACTCCAATTTTTTTTTATTATCTTTTAAGGTTGTTAGACACAGGCTGAAACAACCAAAGACTCTTCTATTTATTTATTTAGCAATGGTTATGAGTTTATTCGGTTGATGGTATCTATAAATGTGTAAATGGAAACTCAGTCAATATACATGATAATAATATTATTGCTGAAAATCTTTATTTTGTGACTTAAAATACTTTGAAGTAATTTGAATGAACATTGGTTAGAGTGGAGTAGCTTGTGTGCATGAGATACAATACTGATAGTCGAGGAAGGAAAATCCCACTTCATCAACTACCCAAAGACTAATACAATAGGATTACATCATGTGCTTAATAAGTGTTTAGTCTTACATTCATTTCTCTGTGATCAAACTAGTTGCAATTATCTTTGTTTACTATGAATGTGTATGAGTTTCATTCGGCAGATTACATTCGATAAATATTAATTGGTGTGGTTATCAAATGTGCATGAAAAAAGTTTAGTTTGTTTCATTTTAGCTCCGTCTGTTATTATATTATGTTCTTCATGCGTAATAGTAATTTTGTTTAGTGTCTTTTGTTAATTAGTTTCTATTGCAGACTGTGTGAGTAGAGGCTCCTATCACAGAATTGATAGGAGGACTAAAATTTAGATTGTAGAAAAAAATTAGATTAAACAATTGCATTCATCCACACTTGGCTTTCTAGGTTCAACTCTTAGGCAAACATCCCCAATATCTTTCACAAGCCTATGCTCCCAGATAGAAATTGAGGAGTAAACTGAGGAAATTGCAAAATTTCAGAAGATTGATCTCAATCCATTCTTCAATTTAAGATATAATTACAAGGATAGTTTTACCCCGAATATCAACCACAATATAATCCAATCAACAAGTGTTTTTGGTAAAAATAAACTCATTAAGCAAGATAAAATTGACAAATTGAACCCCACATGACCATTTGGCATCTAATCACTCTGATTGAACAACCAAACCTTAGGCCTGCTATCATTCAACCAGACTTTGAACTAATTGAGGGATAACAAACAAATATAATTATTAGTTTGAGAAGATTCAATTTTGAAACAAAGGAAACACCAATTCAAAGGAGAAACACAATAAACATCTTAGATGAACAAGAGGAACAAGCCGATATTGTGGCTAGAAGGCCCATATTACCACCACCCACGTGGCAATAAATATCCTCCTTTCCATAATATTGGGCTTCTCTAAATGATCTCTCACAAAATCAAAATCCCCAAGAGAAGGTCTACATGTCATCACTTCAAACTTAGGCATCATTGTCCAAAATCTATCAAGCAACATCTTGTGACTCTCTACCACAATAGGAACCGATTGGTGAGGAATTTTTATAGACATGTTTCAATGAATGATCCTGACATGTATGCTCAATATGAACCCCTAATTTAATTCAAACATTGGTCTTTTGGATTGAACACTTTAGAGGTATAGCATGTTTCTCAAAACCTTGGTCTTACCAAACAAAGGTTCACTCTAGGTCAACATTGGGTCAAAAATTTAATACACCCCTTCATAAAAACTCATCCTTCACTTCACAAAACTTTGAAACAAATTTGAACACACCAACACTTTTTGACTTAGACATCTATCAATCCAAACCCTAACTTAGCTACTTCATATGTGAAATGAATCCTTTTACATACACCTAGTTAAGTTACTTATCATCTTTGGACTAGTTTATCTTGAAGGTCATGAGTCTACCTTAAAGATTCACAAGTTCATAAACACCCTTTATCCAAACATCAAACAATCAAACTTAATTCAAAATTTTTGTCCCAAAAACATTTGCAAATATCACTCTACACATCATTCACCTTTTCATCCCCCATTATCACCATTTCTCCCAAAAGACTTAGAGCATCCCTACTACCTAGATTTGAGTCAACTAAAGAGTTCAAACACTACAAATATCAACACAACTCACCCATAGGTGACCCAAAATTTATTGTAAATACAAGATCACAACACAAGAGAATCACAAAGAAAACCAAAGTCACATTTACCTCAAGTGATCCCAATCCTCAATAATTTGATCCAAGAAGTTAAGTTACCCCATCACTACAACCCTCCTCTCCATCAGTGCCATACAAGATAGAAGACATTACGAAAAACCCATTTGAACTTACTAAGGAAGAAATCATGGAATACAAACAAGAACACCAGGCCTTAGAAAATTTAGCTCCAATTTCCCCATCTTTTGTTGCACAATCTTTAACACATGGCTTAATAACTCCATGATTAGGGCTAAAACAAACATCCATTCCTAGTATTGCAGCTAGTCTTGCTAAATACTTTGGCCATATTGTTCCATTTAAAAGCAACACACTTGTGGGTACTCTCAACACCAACCCATCCACCACTTGGAAACCAACATTTGGCACTTCTACTATTATTGAACACCCCTTGCATCAACATAAACCACTTACACTTCATGAGTCCATGACAACATCAACATATCAAGGGTACCTATCTTCGTCCATCCCCACAAGTACAAAAAGTGTGCCCAACATCCCATAAGGAAGTGTGGACCAAGTGTCTCAAATATACCAACAAGAGCATGCCAATACCCTTACGCATAGTCAACCCTTAACACAAATAGGGACATGTTTATCCAACCACCCCATTGGTTCATTCACACCATTGGTTTCACAAAACACATCCATCCCATCCATCATCAACTCAAATCAAAATAATCCCTTGGTCACAAACCCCATCAACCAAGGTAATACCTTGTCCACACCCCTAAAAAAAGGAAATCCTCAAGATATTGGTCAAGGGAACCTTCTCAATCAATGGTTTCAAGTTTGTAATGTGTCATTACCATCACAATATCTAATGAAACCATCATCATATTTCCCTTCACTCCCCCACATCATGAAAAATCAAATAGGACCTCAAACTTACATTCCTCCATCCCAATCCACCATCTTACAGGGAATGTTAAACCAAGTGAACCCCCAACCTCTCATCAACAACCCACTACCCATGTAAAACATAAACCCATCACAGATATCCCAACAACCAACTGATCCTACATTGCAAGCACATGCCTTAGCTTTACAATAAGTACAATAGGCTTATCAACAAGTTGTATAATAACAACAACAACAACAAAAAGCCCTAGCAACACAACGACAAGCAGCTTTAGTAGCACATCAAGAAGCCTTAGCAACTCAATAACAACAACAATAGCAAGTAGCCCTATCAGCACAACAACAATAGAAACAATAGCAAGAAGCATTAGTAGCACAATAAAAATCCCAACAACAAGCCCTAGTGGCTCAACAAAAACAAGTAGCCTTAATATCCCAACAACAACAACAACAAGCCTTACTAGCTCAGGATTATGCCCAACAACAACAACAATAAGAAGGTTCCTTTATAATACTCAATATAACATTGTCAATACAAACATGTTAGGGACATATGCATCAACACCACAATCACCTTCACAATACCCTCCCCTCCATACACACCATACAACACACCATCACATAATAATCCCATGTACAATCCATCCACCATCCCACAATATGAAACATATGTTCCTCCACAAAACCCACAAGATGATATACCATCACAACTTAAGGCGTTATCACAAGAAACACAAGATATTTGAATGGGAAAGATGAAAAATTCCCATACAAAGAATCTATGTCCTTATCCATTTGATCGAAACATCACCATGGTACCATTCCCTCCCAATTTTGAAGTCCCCAAATTTTATAAATACAAAGGGAGAGGAAGTCCTATGGACCATATCAAAGAGTTTAAGATCATGTGTATGGAGGTCGCCTACAATGAATCATATTTGATGTGCCTCTTCCCATGAAGTTTGATAGGCTCAGCCATCAATTGGTTTTCTCAATTTCCTTTAGACATAATTTTTTTTTAATAAATTACCAAAAAATTCATAGATCACTTCTCCTTTAACCTTGACATGGATGTAATCCTAAAATATTTGTACTCAAACAAAAAAAAGGAGAATCTTTCACCAATTTCTTGCAACGATGGAGACAAAGAGCTAGTAAGAGCAAGTGGCCAATTCCTAATGAGCAAAAATTGGGGATCATCATAGAAAATCTAGATCCAGATCTATCCTTCCACTTGAAGATGCAGTGCATTACATCTTATGATGAGCTTGTTCCTAGAGCCCTTGACATCGAGAGAGCTCTAATCTCACAGAAAATACTCAAGCCTACAAAGATAGCCACCCATCAACAACAAGCTTTGTTTCTGGGCTAAGAAAAAAATTGTTACCAATGATGGCGTGGTAGATGCTAAGGTGGTCCTAAGTGCTCCTAATCCAAACAATAATCAAATAGCTAGCATTCAACCAATTGTGCTACAAACAACACCATTACAAAATAATCAGATCAACAATATAGAAACACAACAATGACGAACCCCTAACAAGAACAATTATATAAAATGCAAGTACACATAATTTTCAGAACCTATCTAAACCATCATGAAGAAATTGGTAGATTCAAAACTAATAACACTTCCCAATTTTGAAAACTGCCAAGAACTAAAGGACAAACCACCCTAGCACAATGAAAACAATCTTTGTGACTTTCACAAAATCAAAGGACACAAAACAACGAATTGCATGAGGCTCAAAAATATTATCCAAGATCTTATACAGAGTGAATCCATATCTTTTGAGGTACCATCCAACAATCAAGATCTTAAGATATACAAGAACCCTATGCCAGATCATAGCAAAGGAAACAACACAAGAAAAGTTAAGGATTACATAAATGTGCAATATACCTATTCCAATGTGGTAACTTCTTGTGATAGTGTCATCACCTTTGTCACCATTAAAGGGCCTAGAGTGGAGTGGGGTTTCACCACACGACATGGAAAATTCACCATCCAAGGAGCCCCATCTCAATCTAGGGCACAATTTACTTTGCCTACATACCCTAGCAAGTATAATCTCCTAGATTAGCTTAAGAAGACCCTTGCATAGATTTATATCTTGGAACTATTGAGGCTATCTTCCACACATAGGGAAATATTAGAGAAACATTTATCTTCATCATCTATCCTTGAGGATATTGATACAAAAAAAATTGAGCTATGGTAGGGCATATCACTGATCATCTTGTCAGCTTCTTGGAACAAGACCTACCATCACAGTCATCTCATAATCGTGCTTTTCACCTTGACGTCATTATCCATAATAAAAAGGTTAAAAGAGTCTTAGTAGATGCAGGTGTTGGTATAAACATTTTCACCCTTCAGTTGATAAAAAAATTGGGCTATTCAAATGATGCTATTGAGAAAGAAAAGAGTACCACCATCTGAGCATATGATGATCAAGAGAGGGTATCACAAGGAATTATCACACTACCCATCCAAGTGGGACCCATCATTGCAAATACTACATGCCAAGTGTTATATATTTATCTCCCCTACAACATCTTGCTTGGTTGGCCATGGATCCATGCCCTAAAAGTTGTAGATTCGACCTACCATCAATGTGTAAAGTTTCCTTTTGAGGGCAGAGAAATTACTATACATGGAGATCCTAAACCTTGTTACTACTACAAAAATATTGAGGCCAAGTTTTACAAGATACTCTAGATCCGTTAAAATGATGAAGGGCCTACACCATCCTCTTTATTTTTTGACCCATCATCTCTTGCATCTATCTCAGAAATAAAAACGCGTATGGTGCAGAACATTCCCAACATCAAAGTAGTGATCTAGGATGATGGTTGTGGAAACTATAAACTAATGAAGGATACCTTTGTCCTAGGAGAGCTACCTCTTTCTCATAAATCCCATGGGAAACCCACATGTAGCAACAAAGTACTCAAAACAATCAAGATGGTAGCTACCACCTTCACCAAGTGGGGGGACTTGAACAAAGAAGATGTCAATGAGGAGGATGTTTCTAAACTGCTATATCAAGATGAACGACCCTTCCTTGTCCTTCCCATGGAAGATGACAACAAAATCTTGCAGCTAATGAAGGGGTGGGGATATAACAAGAATGAGAAACTATGACAAAATGACAATGGTTTTCTAGAAAACATTTTTCCTAGAAACGCCCAAAGAATCTTGGCCTAGGTTGTACTACTGGCAAGGTTACCCTTCTTGTCAAAGGTACTTTCATTAAATAGGTTGAGGCTTCCTCTTGGTTACCAACATCTCGTGGCACAACCCTAGATGACTTCCCCCTTGATGTTGCTAGCCTATTTGAGAATAACTCCATTTTTATGATATCCACAACATCCTTCACCCTAAGCAACCAACTAACTTAAATAAGTCTAGTCTACCCATGACTCACTAACTTGGACCAACGCGGACTGGTGATTCTAGGTTTATTTGAAAATGATGAAGTAATCTAAGAATTCATGGGACTCTGCAAAAACTTACCATGGGCATATCACAAAGAAGGTTTTGACATAGAGCTAGACACAAGGGCGTACTATGGGGAGACAATTGAATCCTTCAATCACAAAATTGATGAAATGCAACTAACATGCAAATCCCTAAATGAAAACTAGACTAGCACTTTTTTATCCTAAAAGAGTAAAAGGAAAGGATGCATCCGAGGGTGAAAACCTCTTTGATGCACCCAAGGATGAGGGATTAAATATCCCCCTTAGTGCAATGCATCTAGAGAATTCAACAGTTCTAGCAAAAAAGGCCACTCTAATCAATGTGGGAACAAAAGAAGTACCCAAGCTCACTTTTTATGTTGAATCCTTGTTGGATGAAGAAAAAAAGAACCTAGCAGCATTCCTGAAAGAGAGAAGAGCTAACTTTGCATGGTCATACATGGATATGCCAGGGCTTGATCTAGAAGTAGTTTTGCATCACTTAGAAGTATATCCTGATGTCAAACTAATAAAGCAAAAATTAAGAAAGATGTACCCTTAGATAGCACTCTTTGTGAAACTTGTGTTACAAAAGCTTCTTGGTGTTGGATTCATCTGACCGATAGATTATCCTGAGTGGGTTTCAAACCCAGTACCAGTCTCCAAACCCATTGGGGGCATTAGAATATGCATGGACTTTAGAGACTTAAATAAGGCATGCTCAAATGATGATTTCCCTCTTCCTAACATCAACCTCATCATGGATTTAATAGTTGAGCATGAAATTTTGACACTCATGGATGGTTTTTCAGGCTATGACCAAATCATGATCATTAAGGAGGATCAACACAAAACTACATTCACTTTTCCATGGGGAACATATTGGTGGAACATGATGCCATTTGGGTTTAAGAACGTAGGAGAAACCTATCAAAGAGAAATGACTCATCTTCCATGAAATGATCCACAAAACAATAGAAGACTATTTGGATGATATTTTGGCTAAATCAAGGAAAAGGAGTGAGCACATAGAATTCTTGGGACCCATCTTTGATATACTTGAAGAATACAAGGTGTGGTCGAATCCAACAAGTGTGTCTTCGGGGTTACATTAGGAAAGCTCCTTGGCTATATCATCTCACAAAGAGGGATATAAATTGATCCAACAAAATTTAAAGCCATCCTTGACATGGAACCACCATAAATGTTGAAGTAGATGAGAGGGTTACAAGGAAGATTGCAGTCCATCAGAAGGTTCATAGCATAGTTATCAGACAAAATTCAACCTTTTTTGCATCTTCTCCATAAAGGAATAACTTGCAAGTGGGATGAGAAGTGTTATAAATATTTCCAATAGATCAAGGACTACCTATTGACACCACTAGTTCTCATTCCACCTATACCAAAAAAACCATTGATCATGTATAGCTTAGCAACATCAGCAACATTGGGTGCTCTTCTAGCACAACATGATGAAAATGAAAAGGAAAGAGCTATCTATTACATCAGAAAAACCTTGGTGGGATATGAAATGAACTATTCATCCATTGAGAAAGTACGCTTAGTAGTAGTTTTTTCTTCACAAAATTTCATACATTACATGCTATCACATCAAACCAAGCTTATTGTAAAGATTGATCTATTAAATACCTATTCTCCAAAGAAACTCTCATAGGGTGAATGGCCAAATGGGTGATGATCTTGACTAAATTTGGCATAGCATATGTAGAGCACAGGGAAATCAAAGGGAAAGTGATCACAAACCAACTAGAAAAGGCACCTATCAATGCAGAGAATCCATTAATATCTGAATTCTCTAACGAATCAGTGTTCCTTGTCAACCTAAAAAATCAATGAAAAATGTAATTTGATGGATCATTCACCTAACATGAATTAGGGGCGAGTATTATTTTTGTCACCCCTCAAGTTGGTTGTATTCCAAAGTCATATAGGCTATTTTTTCCATGTACTAACTACATTGTTGAGTACTAAGCCCTAATCATAGGTATAAGGATAGTAGCTCAACTGCATATACAAGAGTTGAAAGTATATGGAGACTCCAATTGGTTATCAACAAAGTCAATGATGACTACCAAACTAAGGACGAAAAGCTTACTCCAACAAGAAGATGGTAGAGAGTCTCAAGGACCTTTTTATTGATATAAATTTTGTTGCAAGTACGGATGTGTTTGGTAGTGATGTCATTAATGTTGTCATAGATGTCAACACTGTATAGGTTGAGTAAGTTGGGTTTTTCAAAGTGATTTTGAGAAAATTTGAGAAATAATGAAAGTTGTGTTGAAGTGTATTATGAGTGTGCTCTAGTATTGTGGTCCACACTCTTTCTATGCTAATCCTATGTCTATGTAGATCTGTAGGTGTGTTCATAAGCTTAAATGGATTGTATATTCTGAGTTTCATCTTCTAGTTTGATGAAGAGAAGAAGATATGTTCACCGGTGTGTGAACTGGTTTGCCAGAACTATTTATTTGTCGATTGGGAGAATTTTTTTGGCTCTGCAGTCTTTTGATATTTGGTTTTAGATCTTGAAGATCTAAGAGATGACTATTTCTGATTATTTCTATATTCTAACAAAATTTCTTATGGTTTGGCACTCTAAAAGACTTGTTCCGGAGTCTCTATTTTTTTGTTGATTGTCCTGGTTGAATTGGTGAAGTTTTCTTTGTGAATGAAGTTTGTTGAAGTTGTTGTGGATGTATCTGAGTTGTTCTCAAAGATGGTAAAATAACTGGTGAAGCATGTTGAGCAATCTGTGTTTATCTTGTTGGATATGCACGTACTTCAAATATCATTGGTGTTTTCATTAGGTTTAGTCGACCTAGTGTCTACACATTACATTTGGATTTTCATCGACTTGAGGAGCATGTGCGAGCTTTAATATGTTATTTAGGTCCTAAATTAAATATGTATTTGGTCCCCTCACATTCTTATCCACCTCAAAATATTGAGTAGTCGACCTAGTTTGAATTTTTAAATGAAATTGTATAGCCGACCTTGGAGAATGTTCCTGAGGTTGAAGATGGTATAAATACAAGTTGTATCAAATTTCATATCCATCCATCATTCGATTCGAGCAAGAGAAGAGTGTGTGAACAAGTGCGAAAAGCAGAGTGTGAAAGAGCTTATTGTGGCAACAATACTTTATTGTATTCATAATCTTTTGATCAAGTTGCGAAGTGTGTGGAAATCCTAGTGGTGGATCTTTATCTATTTCTTTGTACTTTTATGTAGGCAGTGAGCCTCTCTTTCTGGACAGTGAGCCCTCTAGTAGTGATCCTTTTTGTATTTGGTATTACATTACTACTATACTTTGAGTTAATCCTCATCGTGGTTTTTCCCTAATTAGGTTTTTCCACGTAAATTTGGTGTCTCTGGTGTTGTGTTTCTATTACCTACATTTTAATGTTCACACTTAATAACAGATTGAAGATAAAGTGGAATTGATTAAATTAAGAAGTAAAAAAATTGATTCAACTGATTCAGCCCCCCTCTCAGTTGTCTTGTGCATTTAAACAATTGGTATTAGAGCTTCAGTTCCTCGGTGAAAAGATTAATCACTTGAGGTAGATCATATGGCACACAAGTTGCAACTTCCTATGTTTGATGGAGTTGATTATAGTGACTGGAAAGAGAAGATGAGAAGTTATATGATTTCACTCAGTTTTAATACCTGGAAAGTTGTGCAAACAAAGTATGTGATTCCAATAGCCAGACCTTCCTCTACTAATGAGGTTGCAACTTTTGAAGAAAGTGAAAGAGCAAGGTTTTCTATCTTTAGTGCTTTATCTAAAAATGAAAGAGAAAAAGTTCTTTCTCTGACTACAACAAATGAAATGTGGACAAAATTGAAAGACATTTATGAAGGAAATGAGAGAATAAAATTGTCAAGGAAACTAACCGCTAAGAAAAAATTTGAGAATCTGAGAATGAAAGATGGAGAATACATTGCAAGCTATTATCAGGGATTTGAAACTATAGCAACTAAAATTAAGAATCAATGTGGTACCATGAAGGATGAAGATATAATTGAGAAGATCTTAATGACCTTACCAGAAAATCACACTGATAAAGTATATGCACTTGAACAATAGTATGATCCAAATAAATTCACTAAGGAACATCTATTTGGTGTCTTGACTGCATTTGGGATGAGAAAATTTGCAAGAGATACGAAGAAGGCTAAAACAACCTTTAAAGCCATGAAGATAGAAGGTGATGATGATGATGCAAAAGATTTGGAAGAAAACTTCACAAGGAGATTGAAGAAAGGTACTGGTAAATAAAAAGGTAAGTTGCCTTTTAAGTGTTTCAGTTGTGGAAATATTGGGCTACTCAAAATAAGAATAAGGATAATAACTGCAAGGATAAGACAGATAGGAAGTTCAAGAAGTTGTATTATGTTAAGGAAGATGCATGAATTTTTTATGATGAATCTGACCTTGAGGAAGATAAAGATGAATGCTTGTTTCTAGCCCTAGAAAAGAAATGTGCAAAAGAACCTAATCTAGAGTGTAAGAAGGATGAATTAGAAGGTACTCAAGTAAATTCTTTTCATGCTAGACAGGATGAAGACTTTTGGGTAATTGACAGTGGATGTTCAAATCATATGACTGGAGATAAGAGTAAGTTTACTAAACTTGAGAAGTATGATGGAGGCATAGTCATGTTTGGAGATGATTTTGGTGCTAAGATTGTTGGTAAATGAATAATTAGCTTTGATGGAAAACATAACATTGATGATGTCTATTATGTAAAGGGTTTATTAAGGCATAATCTCTTAAGTGTTGGCCAAATGTGCAACAAAGGTTTTAAGCTTGTGTTTTAGGATAACACTTGTGAGATCAGAAAAAGGATATGGAACTATGGTTGCAGCTAGAAAAAGAACTCAAAGAAACATCTATCACTCAAAGGTGGTGATGGTCAATGTTTTTTTTTCCCAGATTAGTGAGAGTTGGCTTTGGCACCGAAGGATGGGACATGTAAATTTTAATAATCTGGTTAGGATCAGTTCTAGAGAAGTTGTGAGAGATCTTCCTAGAATCATAAAGCCTTCAAATTCAATCTGTAGAAGTTTTCAAATGGGAAAATAGACAAGGAACAATTTTAAATCAAAGGATCAATCATCTACTAGAATGCTAGAATTAGTCCATATAGACCTCTATGGTCCTACAAGAATAGGAAGCTTGAATGGTGATAGGTACTTTATGCTTTTAATTGATGATTACTCTAGGATGACATGGGTTATATTTCTTAGAGAAAAGTCTCAAGCTCTTGATAGATTCAAGGTGTTTAAGGAAATAGTAGAAAATGAGGCAAACTTGAGAATAAAATGTTTGAGCTCTGATAGAGGTGGAGATTTCACATCCGGTGTTTTATACCATCTGAAGAGCATGGTATAAAAATACATTATTTTTCTCCTAGAACCCCCCAACAGAATGGAGTTGTAGAGAGAAAGAACCGAACTGTGCAAGAGGCTGTCAGAACTATGATGAAAGAAGAAAATGTTCCTAATATATATTGGAGATAAGCCATTCACATTGTTGTTTACATTCTTAATAGAGTTCAAGTCTGAGGCAACAACATTAAGACCCCTTATGAACTATGGACTGGTAAGACTCCTACTATAAAATACTTTAAGGTATTTGGTAGTAGATGCTATATTAAAAGAGATGAAGAAAATCTTGGAAAATTTGATGCTAGATGTGATGAAGGAATTTTCCTTGGATATTCAAATAACAGTAAGGCTTACAGATGTTTTAATAAGAGGTTGAGGAAAATCATTGAAAGTAATAATGTGAAGGTTGATGAAGCTATGTATAGACCGGTGGAAATATCTAAAGTTGAACTTGATGAACCAATCTGTGTGAAAATACAAGAAGAAGAGAAAGAACAAAGTGAAGAAGAAAGAAAAAATTCTAGAACCTGCACCCAAGACTCCTAAATATGTTCAAAAAAATCATCTGGAGGAACAAATAATTGGAGACAAAAGTGAAGGAGTGAAGACAAGAAACAAAGTGGCTGAGGTAAACTTGTGTTTAATTTCTAAGATAGAATCTAAGACTGTGAATGAAGCATGTGATGATGAAAGTTGGGTTAGAGCAATGAAAGAGGAACTACAATAGATAGAGAAGAATGAGACATGGGAACTAGTCCCTAGACCTGCAAACAAGAATGTAATTGGTTCTAAATGGGTATTGAAAAATAAATTAACTGAAGATGGTGAAGTAGTAAGTAATAAAGCAAAACTTGTATGTAGAGGATATTCACAGGTTGAAGGAATAGATTTTGAAGAAACTTTTGCACCTATAGCAAGGATGGAAGCCATTCAGATGTTCTCGGAATTTTCAGCTCATAAAGACTTCAAAGTATATCAGATGGATGTCAAATCTGTATTTCTGAATGGAGAACTAGAAGAAGTATATATGGAGTAACTAGAAGGTTTTTCACTATCAGACAAACCGGACATGGTTTGTAAGCTAAATAAAGCATTATATGGACTGAAGCAAGCTCCTAGAGCTTTGTATGCAAGATTGGATAGATAGTTGACAAAGAAATGTTTCAGCAAAGGGTTCACAAACAACAATCATTACTTCAAATTTGAGAAAGACAAGATTCTGATAGTTGTGGTTTATGTTGATGACATAATTTTTGGTGGTAATGAAGGTATGTGTAAGATGTTTTATGAAGAGATACAAAAATAATTTGAAATCTCTATGATTGGTGAACTAAATTTCTTCCTTGGACTCCAAGTTAATCAAACTGACAAAGGGATATTCATTTCACAATCTAAGTATGTTAAGGAATTGTTAAAGAAGTTTGGAATGGATGACTCTAAACCGGTGTGTACCCCTATGTTAACTAGATGCAAGCTAAGTAAGGATGATGAATCTGCTAAAGTTGATCAGAGCATATACAGATCCATGATTGGTGGAATTTTGTATCTTATTGTTACTAGACCAGACATTATGCATGCAATATATTTAGTTGCAAGATTTCAAGAAGAATCAAAGGAAGCACATGTTAAAGCTGTGAAGAGGATATTTAGATATCTTAAAGGAAATCTAGACTATGGACTATGGTATCCGAAGGACAATGATTTCACTTTGAATGCCTACACTGATGTTGATTGGGCTGGATGTGTAGATGACTGGAAGAGTACAAGTGGAGAAGCATTCTTCCTTGGAGAAAGATTAGTTTCATGGTTGAGCAAGAAACAAGATTATGTTTCTTTATCCACTGCAGAAGTTGAATATATTACAGAAACATCTTGTTGTACATAGGTACTTTGGATGAAGTAAATTTTGATGGACATAGGTGTGGTGAGTGATGAACCTACTTCTATCTATTGTGACAATACAAGTGCTATAAAAATTTCAAATAATTTGGTGATGCATTCTAGAACAAAGTTTATATCTATCAAGTATCACTTCTTGAGGGATAAATTATTGAGGAATGAAGTTAAACTTGAATATGTACCTACCAAAGAACAAGTTGCAAACATATTCACTAAATCCCTTCCAAAGGATACTTTTGAGTATCTCAGAGGGAAGTTAGGGGTTTTTGGCCCTCCTTCTTTGAGCTAAGTGCACATGGAGGTGCACAAGTCTAGTGGATGCATAGAATCTTTTGTTTTGGACTGATGATTGAGGTCTACTCCTCAGGGGGAGTAGAGAAGTGCATTGTTGCAGTATGTAATGTGGGTGTACTCCTTAGGGGGGGAGTGAACAAAGATTTGTTTGGAAATAATTTCCTTTACCATTGATGTCAAAGGGGGAGAGATAATCATGTGAAAATGCTTGGTAGGTTGTCGCTTCTGAAAATCCTGTAGGATGTGGGAGAGAGAATCATGTGAAAATTCTAAGCTTGGCAGGTTGTCGGTTCTAAGAATCATGTATACTATCTTTGATGGTTTTTTACATCATGTGTTTCCATCCATGACAAAGGGGGAGATTGTTGCAAGTATGGGTGTGTTTAGTGGTGTTTTCATTAATGTTTTCATTGATGTCAACACTGTACAAATTGAGTAAGTTGGGTTTTTCCAAGTGCTTTTGAAAAAAATTGAGAAATAATGAAAGTTGTGTTGAAGTGTGTTATGAGCATGCTCCAGTATTGTGGTCTACACTCTTTCTGTGATAATCCTATGTCTATGTGGATTTTTAGGTGTGTTCATAATCTTAAATGGATTATATATTCCAAGTTTTAGCTTCTCGTTTGATGAAGAGAAGAAGATATGTTCACTGGTGTGTGAACTGGTTTGCCAGAACTATTTGTTTGTGGATTGGGAGAAATGTTTTGGCTTCATAGTCTTATGATATTTGGTTTCAGATCTTGCAGATATGAGAGATGACTATTTCCAATTATTTATGTGCTTTGAAAAAATTTCTTTTGGTTTGGCGCTCCAGAAGACTTGCTCCAGAGTCTGTGTTTTTGCTGATTGTCCCAGTTGAACTGGTGAAGTTTTCTTTGTGAATGATTTTTTTTGAAGTTGTTGCAGATGTATCTAAGCTATTCTCAAAGATGGTAAAATGACTGGTGAAGCGTGTTGATAAATCCGTGTGTATTTATCTTATTGGAGATGCATGTACTTCAAAGATTATTTGTGTTTTCATTAGGTTTTTTTGACCTAGTGTCTACACGTTACATGTGGCTTTTGCATCTACTTGAGGAAGCATATGCAAGCTTCAAGATTTTATTTGTGTCCTAAATTAAATATGTATTTTGTCCCCTCACATTCTTATCCACCACAAAATGTTGAGTAGCCAACCTAGTTTTAATTTGTAAATGAAATTGTATAGCCAACCTTGGAGAATGTTCTTAAGGTTGAAGATGGTATAAATACAAGATAAGTTGTAGAAAATTTCATATCCATCGATCATTCGATCCGAGCAAGAGAAGAGTGTGTGAACAAGTGCAAAAAGTAGAGTGTAGAAGAGCGAATTGTGGCAACAATTCTTCATTGTATTCATAATCTTCTGATCAAGTTATGAAGTGTGTGGAACTCCTAGTGGTGGACCTTTATGTATTTCTTTGTATTTTTTATAGGCAGTGAGCCTCTCTTTCTAGACAGTGAGCCCTTGATCTAGGTAGTGAGCCTTTGTATTTGGGCAATGATCCCTCTAGTAGTGAGCCTTTTTGTATCTGGTATTACATTACTACTATACTATAAATTAATCCTCATTGTGGTTTTTCCCTCATTAGGGTTTTCCACGTAAATCTGGTGTCTCCGGTGTTGTGTTTCTATTATCTGCATTTTCATGTTCACACTTAATAATAGATTGAAGATAAAGTGGAATTTATTAAGTTAAGAAGTAAAGAATTTGATACAACTTATTCACCCCCCTCTCAGTTGTCTTGTGCATTTCAACAAATTTTGAGCAGATTCCTCACATGAACAACTGAGTAGCAGACACTATGTCAACAATTGGATCATTGTTAGACACACCACACAACATCCTTCAATGTGAATTCTTGGTAGAACAACTTCTCATACCAACTTTCAAAATCCCTAAATCTGAATTTGTGTCTGTCATCATTGGTCCTGGATCCCTAGGGTGTCATAATAAATTCACCTACCTTAGTAGAGGACCCTCCCATCCGATATCACCTCCAACCTTAAGAATAACTTTGTTAAGAAGGCATCTTGATTCGTGATCCTAGGTGATACCCTTTACTGCTGAGCATCGAGGGGACAATACTACGATTTCTTAACCAAGAGGAAGCCTTGACTACTTTAATAGAAGTACAGGATGGCATATGTGGTTCCCATTATAGTGATATGAATTTAGCTAAGAAACTGTTGAGGACAAGGTACTACTGGCCAACCATAGAAAGAGAAGCCCATCAGTATGTGCAGAAGTGTGTCTAGTATCAACAACATGGAGATCTTATTCATGCTTCAACTCATGAGTTGCAACCAATGGTCACACCTTGTCCTTTCTCACAATGGGGGCTTGACCTCATCGGAAAAATTACTCCAACCTCATCTAATGGCCACAAGTTTATCATAACATCCACTGAGTACTTTATGAAGTGGGTCAAAGCCATTCCTATGACTTACATAACGGGGAAGCAAATTGCCAAATTTATCCCAAATTACCTTATCTACTGTTATAGTGTGTTGCAAACCCTTATCTCAGACAACGCAACACCCTTCAAGAATCAAAATGTGAAAGAGCTATATCAAATATTCAACATCCAACATCGATTCTCTACCCCATATTACCACAGGGCAATGATCAAGTTGAGGCTACAAACAAAACCATTATAAAAATCATAAAGAAAATGGTCAATGAAGTTGGTCGTGACTAACATCTATAGTTAAATCCCATCCTTTGGGCCTATCAAATAAGTATCTGCATGCCTACAAGTACAACCCCATTCTCCTTGGTCAACGAATCAGAATCCATCCTACCTATTGAGGTCAAGCTTCCCTCATTGCGAGTGTCATTACAAAATCTTATCACTGTAATGATCTAAATATATTCTCTGCAAAACAGAACTTGGTTAGAACATGAATGCAATAAAAATAATCAATCAATCAATGGAATGCAAATGAGAATATGAAAGAAAAGGAATTAAACTAGAATAGTCTCACCCATTTCTCTCCTCCATGACTAGTTCCATTGTACCTCCTCAAGCTTGTTGTTGTAATAATGCCCTCAGATTTGTGAGCAAATTATATGTGTCTAGCCCTAGCAATACCTTTGAAGGAATTGTAAAATGAACTAATGTACAACTAGTAATTCAATCCTAGTATGCAAATAGTAATAATAAAATCCTAAGATGTGAGAATGCCTATAATAGAAATAGATTAAGCAATGATCGATCCGAAAATGAGATCAAGATTGTCATTTTATAGAAAATGCAATCGTGAACGGACGAACAAGATGAGAGATTTGAGGAATGCCCTAGAATCAAAGGTCAAGATTCAATAAGGCAACTCTCAATTAGGGTTAGGGCAAAATACCCATATGTGTTAATAAGATTTAATTAAATGAATTAAATCAAGACTGAATGTGACAATTGAGATGAAATTAGTAAAAATCAAAAGACAAGAGGATGAGATTTTAGAAAATCAGTAATTTTAGAAATTACTTGATTTGTAGAAGAATAATTCCATTTTGAATTAAATTAATTCAAAATATAGATTTTGTGAGATAAGAGGTAATTGATTTTTGAAATTAATTACTAAATGAAGAATCAGTTAAGTATGTGAGATATTTTTAAATGATTTGTTTTATTTAAAAATATATAAGTGTCACATGCCACAATTAAATAATTAAAATAATTATTTAATTTAGAAGAAGTAGTTAATTAATTAAATAAATTAATTGAATTTATTTAATTAAGAAGATTTAGGAATTAGTGACACATTAAATAAATATATTTTGAATATATTTACTTAATAATCAAGAGGACATTAATGATAAGGATTAATTAAATAAATATGATTTTATTTAATTGCAAAAAGACTTTGATACTTAGTGACATTATTAAATAAATAAATAAGATTTATCTATTTAATAATTATGAAGAATGAGAGATTATGAATTAATTAAATAATTATGAATTATTTAATTAATAGTTGAATGTGGGTCAGAAACATAATTAAATGTTATAATCATGTTATGACGAAAGGTGGTAAAATAGTTGTCATAGGCCTAAGTCATTTTTAGGTGTCTACAATAACTGATGAAGAATACAGATTATCTCAGCTAAATGAGCTAGAATTCTTGTATGAGTGTCACATTGATGCCCTTAATCACTTGAAAGTATAAGAAAAATGACTGAAACAAAGCTATAACAATAATATCAAGTGTCAATCTTTCGAGGTAGGGGATCTTGTTCTAAAGAAAAATCAAAAAAATCTTTCAGATCAAGACAGTAAAGGAAAGTTTGAGCCTAACTAATTAAGTCTCTTTGTCGTCACAACAAGCTATGGGTTAGGAGCATACTAGTTATCTACACTTGAAGGTGAAACCTTGCAAGAACCAATCAATAGTCTGCATCTTAAAAAAATTATGCCTAAGCTTGAAGGGTGTAAATCTAAAAATACAAAAAAATCAAAAAATGATCAAAATCCAAAAAATAAGAAAAAGGATTGAAAATAGTAAAAAAAATATGTTTAGTGAAAACCACTGGCACTTTAGACAAGTACCTTGGTGAAAACCTAGAAAACAGGTGCCTTGCATAATTAAAGAGCCTCCATCTATTATGTGGCTCTTTATCTTATCATTCTTTGCATCACATCCATCCATTGCATCATTCATAGTATTTCTTCCATCACCCATTTGTGCATATCTTGATATTGTGAAGTATCATATCTTATCATAGCTTGATATTGTGAAGTATCATATCCCCTCTAGTACTACTTGGCATATTTCAAAGGTCAATTTATCCTACCTATATTGAGGTAGTCTATTACATAACACTAGGGGAAATTCATTCTGGATTAGATTGGGCTCTTGTATATCTTAAGGTTATTGGAAATCTCATTGAAAATCCTAAAAACATTCATAAAACCTTATCAAAATTCAAAAACACTTACAAAATAATCAAAAAATCCAAAAATATCCAAATCTTTTATAAATAAAATCCAAAAACATTCAAAAAATTGTAAAGTCAAAATCCAAAACGTCCAAAACACATCAAAATCCCTAAAAAGGTCAAAAATCCAAAATCCAAAAATAGTACCTTGTCGAACTACAAGTCTCTAAGCTTGAGTGAAGGTAAGGCCATCATTGATGTGACCCTGGGACACCCTAGGTCAATCCTTTAGGAGTCCATCATAATAAAATAACATTCCATCATTTGTTAGTATTTCATCATGAATAAGTCAAGTCAGTCAAACTACGTGGTCTCTATGTGTATAACGTAGGCAAGGCTGATATTTGATCAACCCCCAAGGCCCCTAGGATAGTCTTTTAGGTTAGGTTAGGTTCTTGGTTAGAAAACTCAGAAAGTCCCTAAACATTCAAATATAGGAAAAGCCTTAAACATTTGAAAAATCTTGAAAAACCCCTAAACATTTGAAAACTTAGAAAACACAAAAACATCGGAAAACATTCAAAAACCCTAAACAACCTCAAATAACTGAAAAGCAAAACATTCACATAAACATTTGAAAAGAACAAAAACAACCTCAAAACATATTCAAAATACCATAAGCATCAAAATATTATAGAAAACCCCAAATCATCCATCCCATTTTGCTTTCACCCGCAATAAACCTTCATCCATAATAAATCAATCATCCCCTTCAACCTTTGGAAAAACAAGTAGAAGGCAAGTATCACAATTCATACAGTGAGAACCTAAGTGTCAAAATCTAAAGTCTAGATCATAGGTAAATGAGTTAGTGGATTTTGTATCAACGGCTTATCACACCTCATCCTAATCAAAACATCTGATCAACATGTCCTAGGATGAATCCTTCTTGCGACGAACATCAATATCAAAAATAACTTTAGCTATGTTAAAACTAGCAAGAGATATAGATAAAACTAACTGTTTGTCTTTGATTTTTTCATATGATTTATCTCAATGACCAATTTTGAGAACATCTCGATGATGTCTATAAAAAATAATTTAGAGAGAAAGGAATGGGCCATCAATCATTATCTTTCATTTGCTATGCTTGTGGGTATTCTTGTAAAATAATCTTGATGCATACTTGCTTAGTCATGTGTAGGGAGGTTATTTGGAGTATATTGTTGACTATTGTGTATGCTTTGGTCTGATATATTCTAAACTACTAAAAACATTCCAACAAGGTTTCCATATGTCAAGGTGTGAACAAGAACTATCCTATTTGTTTATGGAGTCAAAGTCCATTACACTAGATACAACACCATCCTGGTTATCAATACCTTGATGCATTGTGTCTATGTGTTATATCAAAAATAAGGAATGAAGAAAAATCTTGATCCCAAGATATGAAAAAAATCATCATCATCTCTCTCATCACCATATCTAATAAAGTCTCAATGAATCATAGGCTTTTTGGACTTCTGAATCAATCTCAAAATCAACGGTCAAATCCATTATTCTTATTCTTCTATCTTTACTAACAATTCTATCCAAGTATCGAATTTGTGTGATATATCAAAATATACATGTGGCTACCCATGGCCAATGACTTTCTATACATCATTAAATCTGTCTACATCAATATTTGAGCTAGCACAACAACAATCCCTCTTTCGTTGGGGCATAGTGGGGCATCTATATCATGTTCAACTCAACAATCTAAAAAGTTGTAGCTCTTTGATTCAAAAGCAACCTGAAATCTCAAGCATAAGTTTTATTTTCACCTATCATGAGCTCAATTGAAACATTTTATTCTCCAATCGATCTCTCGAGGGGGAAATCAACCACCTTTCAATCATATGGATATCAAATCATCTAAAAAAATTTGTTCCTAGCCTTGTTAGCAAATCTTGATCAATTTATCAAATCAAATCATCATTGGGATATATCTTTCCCTACCAATTCTCGAGTTATTTAACACAATCCTTGCATTTTTTTGAATCGTCAACAATGTTATCGATCAATCCAATCAGATCAATCAACTTTAGCTTGGCTATCAACATCTTAAAGAGATCATCGATATCCATTTTTTCATCAAAATCAGCAGCGAAATCAACATCAATCTTGAACCAATGCAATGAGTGCATTGCTTCAAAGACGGGGAAAATGTAGACACTTAAAAATGTCTTGAATAATATCATGCACTCGAATCTGATATACTAACACCATTTCATGCTACATCCTCTTTTCACTTAATTAATTAAATTATCCTAGTTATTTAATTGATTACATCATTTTCATCTATTAATTTGATTAATCTAATTAGGTTAATTCCTCCCTCTTTCATGCTAACCTTTCATATTGTTAAATTGGATAAATCAAAATATTCAATTTTAACACCCTAAGTCCTCTCATTTAAATTAAATAATCTTAAATATTTAATTAAATGTCATTTTGATCTCTTTTCATTAAATAAGTTAATTATTTAAAATATCCTAAATTCTCCTAATTTTCATAATTCAAACTTAGTTTTAATTATCAAATTACTAATTAAATCTAATCCTCCCACTTGCAAGTGAATATTCCTCCTTTGCACATTCCTCCAAAAAGGGAATATTCTCATGGAATATTCCTTCCCATTTGCACATTAAAAAATTGGTTTTAATTAACTAAATGCTAATTTCCTTCAAAAGGGAATATTCCCATGAAATATTCTTTCCCTTTGCACTCATTTGAAAAAGGGAATGTTTTTTTTGGTAACAAACTTTCAACAAAACTTTGTGTGCAAGTTTTGAAAGTGTGTTTATTTGGATGAATGTAAGCCCTTGATCAAACATCATCTTGCATCATCAACCCTTGATGGGAATCCATGATCCATTCCTCCATCTTCCTTCCATTTTGACCGTTGATTGTTCCTTTTGATTTTGATTATCAGCTTAATTTTGCCTATTCTAGAAATAGAGCTTGCATCTATTGATTAAGGATCCATCTTTTAGGAGAAAACTTATGATGTTAAAATCAATTTCACTTGCACTCATATTTAGCACTTATTTAGCATATTTTTAGTTTAATTTACTTTCATCATTAGCTTTGCTTCCATTAATGACTTCCATGGTAACATAGGTGCATAAATTTAGCATATTTTTAATTAGGGTTTGAGTCTTTTTAGTTTAAACTCCATTTACATTAGCTTTGCACACACCCATATCAATCATCTTAGCATAGATCATGTTAAAATAACTTGCATCATGTTAATTTAGCTCTAAATCATGTTTACATACACATCTATCATCAGTTTCATCAATTCTCTTCAATAGAATCGATCAATAAAAGCTCATTATCCACAAAATTGGGAAAGGGTATTGTGACACCACTCCCCCAATAGGATAAGTTTCAGAGATTTAGAATAGGTGTTTTTGAAGCTTTCATGGTTTAATATGTTAGTTTTAATGGATTCCTATTTTATTTTTTTATTGAATGATCTTATTAGATTGATGTTTAGTGGCTTGAATATACTTTGAATCCTCATGGATCAAGTGTAGTCAACCCATACTAATTTTTCGGTCACAATAACCAAGGTCTCATGCCACAAAATGCTAATTCAAATCCAAATCCAATATTTTACCTCAACACCAATGTCATAACACAAAATAAAACCAACACAACACCATCTCTTGCAGACATCTTGATGTAACAAATACAAGCCATACAACAACAAATGACAAACATGCAATTGGGGACTAATAAGAAAACTTATTCCATGGAGGAATTGTCCCCCTATCTATTTGACATAAATCTATACATGTCACCCTTTCCTACTCACTTCGCAACACCAAGTTTACCCAAATACAAAGGGAAAGGAGATCCATTGGGACACATACGATAATTTAGTACATGTATGGAAATTGCATATGATCCTACCTATTTGATGAGATTATTCCCATGAAGTCTCACAGGACCAACCCTAGATTTTTTTGCACACCTTCCTCTAGGGATAAGAACATGGGGTGACTTAGCTGATAAATTCATTAATCACTTTGACTTTAACATTGAAAGTGATTTGACCCTCACAAAAATATGCATCAGTAAACAGGAAGAATGTGAGTCACTAACCTCATTTTATCAAATATGGTCAAGTATGGCTAGCAAGTGCCCTTGTCACATCCCAGAGAAACAACTAGTCCCCATGTTTTTGGAAAGGAAAACCTCAATGTAAAATCAATGAGTGGTCCTCAAATACAATGTTGCACAACTTTTGAGGAAATCATGGAGAAAGGTGTCCTTATTAAAAAGGCTCTTATCACAAAAGGACTAGTTAAAGTACACAAAGAAACCCCAAAGCCAAATAATGACAAAATAAAATTTTGGTCCCAAAACAAAAATATCACTAACGATGGATTTTTCAATGCTAAAGTGATAAAAAAAGGTCCTACCATTCACCTCAAAGGTCCATCCACTTCAAACACATCAAATGTATCAAATCCTCAAACACAAGGTCCAAACCAAACATTGAATGCAATCCAAAATAACCAACAACATAGAGGTCCTTCACGCACTAAGAGAACATACACCCCATTGGGTGAACCCATTGAATCAGTCCTAAATACACTCCTACAATCCAATGTCATCCAACTTCCAGAAATCAAAAACTATGAGCCTTCATTAATCAAACTCGACTCGTGGAAGGAAAACAAATATTGTTAATATCATCATGGAAAAGGACATAAAACATCTTCATGCTAGACACTCAAAAATGTCATTCAAGACCTCATCGAACAAGGAATCATCTCAGTAGATAATTCACAAGGCAAGACAAATGTTGAGCATACCATATTTAAAACTCCCTTGCAAGATCATGACAAAGGAAAAGCCTCTAGTTCAAGGAATAACAATAATGCCAATTATGTTCATGTCGTGTATGATTACAACACTATTTTCCACCATATAATCCTTTGATGATTGTGTTGCCACCATTACCACAAATAAGAAAATTTTAGAGTGTGCTATCACCACTCACAAAGCCAAGGTAACTCTACTAGGGGTTCCTTCCGATCCACAACCAAAAATCTAGTACAATCTCCTAGAGCAGCTAGGGAAGACTATAGAACTTCGCATATCCCCTCAACATAGAGCTATCCTTGATAAATCCTTGTAGGAAGCATCTATACCTGCCAATCTAGATGTAAATGAATTTCAAGCCATGGTTGGATACCTAGCTATGCCACATCATGTTACCTTCTAGGAAACATGAATTTTCTGCACAAAATTTTGATCATAATGATCCCCTACACTTAGAAGTCTACGTGAATAAAAATAAGATCAAACGAGTCCTAGTAGATGATGGAGCAGGTCTGAACATTTTCTCTCTAAAATTGGTAAAAGTATTGGGATACTCTGAGAATTCTATAGATCAAACTAAGAAGATTGTTATCAAGGGTTATGATGATGTTGAACGTTTGTCTGAATGAGTAAATTTGCTTCTCATGAAAGTTGGTCTAGCTATGCAAAACACAACTTTTCATGTATTGGATCTAGATTTACACTACAACCTTCTCCTTGGTTGCCCATGGATTCATTCCATGAAGGCCATACCATTCACACACCACTAAAGCCTCAAGTTTCCACATAATGGCACTAAAATTATTATTCCTGGAAATCTTGATCCCTTTCAGTATTGTACAAACCTAAAAGGCACCATTGAGCACCAAGTGCCCATAAATTGAGAGGCCTCATATTCCAGCTCATCCCATTATATTGATCCATTTGACCTCATCAAATAATCCACTCCTTTCACCCCACCTTCCAAACCCAAAGTATAGATTCAAGACAAAGGATGCAGAGAAAACATGAAGAGACTCTTTGGCATTGGGAAGTTGCCTAAATCACCAAAGTCTTATGGCAAGCTGCATCTCATGCATCCTAAGGTTGTCATCCATAATCCTCCTACCACCTTCACTAAATGGGGGGAGTAAGTCAAAAAATATTTGGATTACCATATTTATACATGGCTATATAAAGAAGAGGAGGACATAGAACCTAAGCATTTTCCGATTGAACAATATCCAAAAGGGTTCCTCTTGATGAAGTAAGAAGGATATGATGGACATAGTGGTCTTGGTCTAAACAAAAATGGGATGTTTGAACCCTTGCTACCTCCTAAATTTCCAAAGTATACCAAATTAGGGTTTGTACTAGTAAAAGTGGTTGTATGGGGTATTGGGTTACCTTCGAGTGATACTATTAATGCTTCAAATGAAAGCGAGGCATCTAAGGGCTATTATATTGACTCTGATTCCAATCTATAGGAATGGCGTTCTAAAAAATCATTCAATGATTATGACCTTGAGGAAACATTGAGAGAACCTGGTGAGCCGAACTTTGAGGAAAGATTCAATCAAATGTTTAAAATTGGTCCCCCGTAGAACTTGTCAAATCCAAACAAAAAAGGTTCCCTTGAAAAGGGAATCTTGGATCGAAAACTTTTGGGAACTTGATGACTCTACCTCTTTCTTTAATTTATCTACCTCAACATGACCCTTGATAACACTGATGATGTCTTGTCCCTTGTTTACCCATAGTTAATAGATTGGGACCAACAAGTACCACCAAGTTTAGACACATTCAAGAATGACGAAGCAATTATTGAGTTCATGGGACTTCCTGAAGGAATACCAAGCAGGGATCATAAGGTTGGATTTTTCATAGAACTCGATAGTGCAACATACTTTGGCGAGGATATCCTTTCCTCTAGTCATTAAAGTGAAAATGAAAAAAGTCAAAGTAAAAAGAATAGGTCTTTAGGTGAAAACTAAAAGGCACCTATTGATCATGAAAAGTAAAAATAAAGGACGTAGCTAAAGGTGAAAACCTCTCTAAGGTGCATGAGGATGGAGGATTGGATATTCTCCCTATAGACAAAGAGAGATCGTCATTTCTCATAGAAGAGACTTAAGAAGTGAACATTGGGACACAAGACAACTCTAGAATCATATAGCTTGCAACATCATTCAACACTGAAGAAAAACTTGAATTTACAACTTTCGTTCAGAGAGAAAAGTTAATTTCGCCTATTCATATGATCACATGCCTGGGTTGGACATTGAACTTATTCTACATCACTTTCCACTAATACCAAATGCTAATCCATACAAACAAAATTTGAGGAAAATGTGCCTATAGATTGTATTCCTAGTCAAGGTTGAACTAAAGAAACTCTTGGATGTTGGATTCATATGCTCTATTGATTATGTAGATTGGATATCTAATCTTGTTCTCATCAAAAAATTGAATGGAAAAATCAAGGTTGCATGGATTTTATGGATCTTAACAAGGCATGTCCTAAAGACGATTTACCCTTACCAAATATTGACATCATAGTGGACCTCATTGCTGGATATGAAATGTTATCACTTATGGACAGATTCTCGAGCTATAATCAGTTAAGGATTGCTCTTGAAGATCAACCAAAGACAACATTTACATGCGCTTGGGGAACTTTCTATTGGAACATTATGCCATTTGGACTTAAGAATGATGGAGCTACATATCAAAGAGCCATGAATACCATTTTTCATGATTCAATGCATGTAATTATGGAGGATTATGTTGATGATATTCTCTCAAAATCTCTAGAAAGAAGTGGTCACATAGCAGTCTTGGATAAGATTTTCACACGACTTGAAAAGTACAAACTCATGTTAAATCCTAAGAAATGTGTTTTTGAGGTCCAATCAGGAAAAATCTTAGGATACATTATATCCCATAGAGGAATAGAGGTTGATCCTACAAAATCAAAAGCTATCTTGGACATGTTACCGCCCACCAAAATCAGTCAACTAAGGACTTTACAAGGAAGACTACAGTCAACCTGTAGGTTCATCACCCATCTAGTAGATAAAATTCATCTGTTTCAACATTTTTCATGAAAAGGAATTCCCTTCATTTGGACAAAAAAAATTCAAGAAGCATTTGATCAAATTAAGCATTATCTATTGACTCCACCGATTCTTATGGCTCCAATTGATGGTAGACATTTGATATTGTATGTAACAAAAACTACATCAAAATTAGGGGCATTATTGGCACAAAATGATAATAATGGCAAAGAACGAGCAATTTACTACATCAGTCATACCTTGGTTGGCTATGAGCTAAACTACAACCCTATTGAATGAGCATGCCTAGTAGTTGTATTTACAACCTAGAAATTGATACATTACATGCTAAATCATAAGACAAAGTTGATAGACAAAATTGATCCTCTAAAGTACCTTCTCAATAAAGCAACTATGACAAGATGATTCGCTAGAAGTGGGCTATGATCTTAAGTGAGTATGAAATTGAATATTTTAATCGAAAAGCAATAAAAGGAAAAGTGATAGCGGATCAACTTGTAGATGAACCAGTGAAAGGAGACCATCCTCTAATATCTAACTTTCCAGATGAATCAATTGTTGTCATAGAAACACCAACAACATGGAAATTGTACTTTGATGGGTCCTACAAAATTCATGGTTTAGGAGCTAGCATTTTACTCATCACACCTCAAGGGGATTCCATTCCCAAGTCATTTTGAATAGAATTTTCATGCACCAATAACATAGCTGAGTATGAAGCATTACTAACAGGACTCTAAATGGCAATAAAATGGAAAATCAAGGATCTTGAAGTATATGGTGATTCCCAACTAGTGATCAAGAAAGTCAATGATGATTACAATACCAAGGATGAAAATATAATTCCCTACAAGCGCATGGTTGATAGTTTTAAATTATATTTCAAATTTATTGCCTTTGAGAAAATACACAAAATCCAAAACAAGGCAGCTGATGCAATGGAAACAGTTGGATCTCTCTTGGACATCCCTAAAAATGCATCACAATATGAGTTCTTGGTGGAACAACTGTTGGTCCCTACATTCGATGTCCCCGAAACTAAACTTGCATGTGAACTTGTTGGTCTTGAATCTCCTTGGTATAAGGACATTTACAACTATCTACATGTCCAGATTATCCCTCTTGACTTGTCCGTCAACCAATGCAAAACCTTTATACGATAAGCCTCTAAATATGCCATCATCAAAGATACCCTTTACCGCCACAACCTAGATAGCATCCTCCTTCGATGTCTCAACTCAAATCTCAAATGAAGCACAAATAGCCTTACAAGAGGTTAACAAAGGTATATGTGGAGCTCACTCTACTGGTCCTACCTTAGCTAAAAATCTTATGACAATGAGATATTATTGGCCTACAATGGAACATGATGCCTATAACTTTGTGAAGAAGTGTCACTAGTGTCAAATTCATGGAGATCTCATACATGCACCAAGTTAGGAATTGTAGTCGCTTGCATCACCCTGACCATTCTCTCAATCAGGACTTGACCTCGTAGGAAAGATCCATCCCACTTTCACAAATGGCATAATTTTATCCTTGTTGCTATAGAATACTTTACCAAATGGATTGAAGCCATCCCAGTGATCTATATTACTCATAAGAAAATATCCAAATTTATTTTGAACTACATTATATGCCACTATGGTATCCCTCAATCCATCAATAGAGATAATGGTCTCCCTTTCAAGAATCAGGATGTCCATGAACTTTGTGATAAGTTTCATATCCAACACCATTTCACCACCCCATATTACCCCTAGGGTAATGGTCAAGCTGAGGCATATAATAAGACCATCCTTAAAATCTTAAAAAGTATTGTCGATGATGTTATTCATGATTGCCATCTCCAACTTAATCCTGCTTTATGGGCCTACCGTACTAGTGTTCACACTCCTACCAGAGCCACTCCATATACACTCATCTTTGGATCTGATGCCATACTTCCTATTGAGGTTAAGTTACCATCCCTGAGGGTCTTTATACAAGGATTGATTGATCAAGAAGAATACTGTGTATCTTGTCTACATGAGCTAGAGTTATTGGATGAAAATAGACAGAATGCCTTAACACATTTTTACACATATCAGAACCACCTTCAAAGTAGCTACAATAAGAAGGTATGACATAGAATATTTGACACTGGTGACTTAGTCTTGAAAGAGAATTTGAAGAATCAGATAGATCAAGAAAAGCCTAAATTTTTTGAACCCAATTGGTTCGACTCTTACATCATCACAACATCATATGAATTCGGTACTTATCATATCTCTACTCCCAAAGGTGAACCATTGCCTGAGCCCATCAATAGCATGCACCGTCACCGATATTACACCTAATTCTCAGAGTATCCCATCAAAAATTTCAAAATATACAAAAAAAAAAAATCAAAAAAATAGTCACCCTGATGAAAACCTGCCAAACAGGCATGGTGACAACAAAAAAAATAAAAAATAAATAGTAAAGACAAATAATTCATCCAAAAGTGAAAACCACTTTGGGGGCACTTTGGATAAGTACCATGGTGAAAACCTGGCAAACAAGCACCATGCATAGTCAGTTTATGCTCCTTCGTCTACTGTCACTCTACTTAGTTTTCCACCCTTCATCCATTTGTTCGCACAAATAATCCATCATAAAGCTTCGTCATCCTTCTCATGGCCTGAGAACCATCGACATTTAGTGTCCTTCACTTTCATGACTATCCTTTAAATCCATCGATCCTCTCGTACATAATAAGTTGGTCCTATACCTAACTAGGGGAAATTCCTTGACTTATGTCTTCATGGGATCCAACACATGGTATCAGCCTCCTAAAACATCAAAATCCAAAAAAATCATAAAACTTCAAAACTTTCCAAAAAAATTAGAAAACATCAAAACTTCCAAAAACAAAGTCAAAGTCGGAGTCAGTTTGTGTTAGTTTGGTCGAACTACATTATCTCTGTGCATTTTCTACGTAGGCAAGGCCCTCACTCGATGGACCCTCGAGACATTATTTTCATCCTTTTGGTTTATCGAATAAAGGTTAAATCATGATTTTATCCTTTATCAAATACAATAAGGTCAATTCATGTCAAACTATGAGGTCTCTATGTGTATAACGTAGGCAAGGCCATCAATCGATGAGCCCCTAAGGCCCTAGGTCAATCCTTTAGGGTTTGTCAAGTGTGGTCTTGTTCCTTTTCCTCAAGTGATCACTTATATTCAAACCAAATCTCGAATAAACAAATGCACATATCCAACAACTCTTTAATCTTCAATCAATCAATGGCCTAATATCCTCCCTATCTACTCATTAGTCCTATATCAGGAGTGGGCATTATTTCATTTGTCTCATTCAATCTTATCACTTATCTTATATTAGGATGTGTCCTTCCTAAGGTTATACTTTTTCATTGGTCAACCTTGTCATTTTCCTTAATCCAAATGTGTCTTTCCTGAAGCTAGCAGTTCATCAAAATGGTCAATCATTCAACTTTATCAGATGTGTTATTTTCCTTAAACATGACGTGTCTTTCCTAAAGTCGGGCATTATCACATCGGTCAATCATATCAGTCAAACCTTATCAAATCAACTCAAGTTAGTCACTTGGTCAATCAATCTTGTCATCTTGGTCAATTAATTTTGCCTTAAATAGGATATGTCTTTCATGTAACTAGGCGCAATCAATCAGATCAATTAATCTACCTTGTCAATCTATCAATCAAAATATGGTCAAAAAATTAATCAATGAGTCATCTCGGTCATTTGTCTTAATCAGGATGTGTCTTTCTTGAAACCAAACCTAATCAATCATATCAATCAATCTTGGAAATCCTATCACTAAACATTGTCTCTTTGGAAAACACTTTTTTTGTTTGCATTTGTGTTATCTTTTTGATTGGTTTTTGGTCATGTTACTAGCTACCTTGAGCATTTCCTATCAAGGATTTAGAGGAGCGATGATGGATCATGATCTATTTTCTTTGCTTTTTGTTTGTGGTTTTTCTTGGCAAAAATATTGGGACAATTAGGTCCTTAGTATGAGCTGAGGCATTCCTTGTCTTTTTGCATTATCTTTTGACTGCTTGTCTCTCACAAATGGTAACCTTGCACACCTTGGTCTATGTCATACCATGGTGTTTGTGCTCCATTTGAGATGGTTTTGATGCCCGATGATGATACATATAAAAGCATGAATGTTCATCCTTTATCATTTCCCTCCTAACTTTTCCACCTTCTTTTCCATTCTCCATGCTAAAATCCATCCTTGACAGCATGAATGTTCATCCTTTATCATTTCCCTCCTAAATTTTCCACCTTCTTTTCCATTCTCCATGCTAACATCCATCTCTTCCACACTAAAATTTCTTCTATCTACATCTTGACAACATCCTGTGACTCAAAAATACTCTACATACATGATCATGTTAGGAAACATTATAGAAAGTGTTATCATCATAGACTTCATTATAATAAGCCACATATATTTGTATGAGAAAATTCCAAAAACATAGAGTTCATCCATATAGAATTATCATTTCATAGCATTATAACATATTAGGCATATCATCGCATTTTACATTATACTCATAATCCATTCCCGTTGATCACATTTCATATATATTGCATCAAAATTTTCATATACATTGCATAATCATCAACATATCATACATAACATTTTGCATTTACGTTAGGCATTTCAAATCATTCATAAATTTAGATTGTCTATAGTACATCAATATATCATATCATTGCATAATCATATAAGATGCATAAACAACATTATAAATGCATAATCATCCATCATATAAAACCATCACATGACCATATAAAATGCATAAACATCATAAAAGCATTAAAATCCATAACATAATCATAGCTATATAGCATAATCACATAAAACTATATATCATAAATCACCACCAAAAATATATCATATATCGCTCAAAATGTGTCATAGTACAATGTCAAGATGTCTCATATACAACAAAATGGAGCTTGTAGGCTCAATGATCAAAATACAATGTCATAATAAATAATGTCAAAATGAGTCCTAGACTGAGTTGCCCTGCTCCCTTGACCTTGATGCATGCATGTCTCTCACTGTGGCGAGCCTAGAGACCTGTGCTCTAAATTCGATGGCCTATCATATGGAGTAGACCGTCTCGGGCCTAATGCCTCACCACTCTGTGACCTACTGTGGGAATTCCTTCTATGGGATCTACTCTATAACTCACCCTATGATCGACTCTGAACCTTTGTAAAGCTTGACTCTCTCCTCTCAAGTTTCACTACTCTCTCATACAAATCCCTATAGTACTGTAATCCCATGTTGGACCTAGCCAACTCTCATGCAACATCCAACACTGACACGCTATAGGTAGCCACAATTCCAACATCTGCTAGTATTTCTCCTATCGAGTGATAACTGTGAGGTCCCTCTCTGTCTGCAAGGTGTCTCTCTCAGCCTTCAGTCCATCTTGATCTACTCTAAGTGTCCCCACCTCTACCTCTAAAGCCTGTAATCGGGCCTGTAATGTGGCTATGCATTGATCAATTATCCCATCATCAACCCTGACCCCTACCTCCTCCAATCCCTCCTCTACATCCACTCCTACCATAATCCTCTCTCGGAGGACTCTCTTGGCCTCTCCTATCTTTGGATCCTTTGCATGCTCCCCCTCTTATATCTCCTCTGCATGCTCCTCCTCTACCTATACCTCCATCATCTTGGCATCCTGTTGTCCTACCTCCAGGGTCGACATCTCTACATGTTGCTCTCCCTCCTCCACCACCATCTCCCTGGCTACCCTCTCCTTTGGTTGCTCCTCCTGACCCTCCTCACGAACTGGTGAAAAAGGTCTCACCACTTGCCACCTCCTATCACTCCTCCTCCTACCTTGGTCTCCTCCTTAGCCTCCCTAACCATCCCCTCTATCATCTCCCCCATATCCTCATCCTCCATCCCCCCATGCTCCATCTCCTCAGCCTCCACCCCTTTTTCCCCTGTCACCACTCCAGCCTTGTGGGCCCCTAACTCTATGCTCTACAGGCATTGGCTGATCTAGATCAATATACATAGTTGTCCTATGGGTCAACCACCATGCATCATACTCTGGATTCATACCAAGATCTACTGCACCCCCTCTCTAGGCCCATTGCATTAGCTGCAGTGCATCAATCTCTTGCTCAACTGTGGTAATTGGTATCACATGTCCCCATGGATGCACCTCCCATGTGGAACGTGCAAACTATGTCATCCCTACAAGTACACCTTGTCTCTCCCAAAACTATCACCTGACTCGATATGGCAGGTACATCTTGATAATATGCTAAGACTGCACTATCCGACCAATCAAGTATTTGGGCTGCCAACACCATGGAAAATTCTCATCCTCATCCACCCACTACTCACAATCCCTGTAAGGTCTCCAGACAAATCTTGCTAGCATATCAATGTCATGTCTCTAGTATCTTGTATCACTTATGTAGTTCTGAGTCATTTCCCCACCATATAGAAATGCATACAATGTCCCAGCTTCCAACTACCATCCTACTAGTGGTTGAAACATTGCTATGTGCTCCCATGCTCATACCATAAGTAGTGGCACACCGCAATTGATAATTTTTCCACCCTGGTATACAATGTCATGAAGCTGGAAGTAAAGGATACCCAATAGACATGGCCCCAGGCATAGATTATCTCATCCTACACCATCCCTACCAATACCTCTCCCCAGCCTACTAGAAACCCATTGCCCCTACGGTCTGGAATCAGGACACCAATAATCAATGTGCATAGAATGTAGTCAAATCTATCATATCTCTCTACTAGGGTCTCCCATCGGATCTCGTAACCCTATACACCAAGCTCTTACTCATCCTAATAATCATAGTAGTTGTAGATGGCTTGGAATCCTTGAATGGGATCATATCTCACTCGCTCTTCGCATATTGACAATCACAATATCCTATACACGTCCTTCAAGGTCACAGTGGCCTCCCTGGTCGGTAGATGGAAAGTGTGAGACTCAGAGTGCCATCACTCTACCAATGTTGTCAATATCCCTTTGTTTTCCCTGATAATGGGCATATATGTGACATAGAATAACCCGAGGTCTAACAATGCCCGCCTCTCGATATCTCCCAACTGATCCCGTAGCCAAAACGTCACCGGTTGTGAATCTTGCATATAGATAAGGGGAAGTACAACCTGAGGTCACCAAAAAAAGAAATCATGTCAATTTAAAGTCTCCATTGCACACACCATGAATTGGACCTAAATTGCACACACCATTTTATCCTAAAGTAGGGGAAAATTTTCATTACTCAATTGTGTCATTCTACTTGTCAATTATGTCGTATAATTCATTCATGTGACTGTTCTCGCACATGCATCACACAACTGCAATTGCTTCGCATGCCTTAGCCAATGCATCACTAGGGTAAATTGTAGTCAACCCCTTATCAGTTGTGTCATTTATTAACACATGCGTCATTTCCCCTTACACTTGCATCATGCTATGTCGATTGCATCGTTCTTGGTCACATTTGTGACTTAAAAATCAAATGTGGTGCACCCTTTCAGATGTGTCACACCGCAACCATCCCAACCCTATAACCTAGCAGTTGTGTCACAACGAGGCAATTTTGGAAAACCGTAGTCACCTATGTCATTCATGTACGTAATTGCGTTCCACAATGTGTGACATAATTGCTTGCTAAATTTTTCCTACTTATAAATGCACCAAAATCAAAAAAATCACAAAGCGGGTTTGGAGTACATACTGGGGTAGGCACTCCCTTAGTTCGGTGAAAGGTGTGGATGCAGTAGCCTCAGTGTGCAGAGTGTGGAATTGGCAACATCTTCTCAGCTTCTATCTCTTAGAGCTCCTAAACTTTCTAAATTTGGAATGCACAAATGAGTAATTTTCTTAATCAAGGTCATATTTATAGACAAAAAATTAAGGTTTGCACTAGGGATGTGTACTGGGCACACTAATTGACCACTTTGAAACTAAATTTGAACCCCTAGATGACCTCAAAAATCAATTCTATCACCACCATTAAACTTCTAGCTGTCCAGTTGACTTATCGAAACAATTTCCATTTTTTTTGAATTTTTATGAAAATTTGCAAAATTCTCCCAAGGGAGCATGCGTCCACCCTGATTTCATCGGGGCATGTTTTGAATGAATTTATTTGACACCAAATGATGAACTGCATTATGTCAAAGAGGGGAAAAATGTAGACACTAAAAAATGTCTTGGTCTGCAAGCGTCATTTTTCCATCATCTTGGTCTTCTTCTCGATGTAGTTAAATTATTTTAATTGTTTAACTGCTTGATCACATTCCTTTATTAATTAAACAATTGTAATTATTTAATTAATTCATTCCTTGATCTTTATTCTCCTTTGATCAATTAAATAAATCATCTTTTTAATTGCGTCACTAACATTTTCTTTCTCTCTGTGATTAAATGAATTATTATTCATTTAATTATTAATTCCACACCATTCATCTATAGTTAAATAATTATTTATCTATTCATTAGTCTTCTTTATTTCTTCTATGGTTAAATAATTATTAAAATTATTTAATTTCCTTTTATCATTTCTCCCCAATTGAATAATTAATCTAAATTAATTATTTAAATTTTTTTTCAATTTCTCCTTATTTAATTAAATTGGTTATTTAATCATTTTAATTAAATTCTCATTTTCTCCTTCTTCCATAAATAAATAATTTATTTCCTCCACTTGGTCAAATATTCTTCTCTCATGAATTAAACAATTTTAATTTTTAACTCCTCCATTATCTCCCTCCACTCTCTCATTTTCGAATCTCTGCCATTGATTGTCTCTAGTCTCTTTTCAATCTCAACCATCCATTTCATAGCCATCCCTAGCCCACTACTTTGTGGTGCATGCATCCTCAACCATTGATTTGAGAATATTTCCAGAAGCTCGATCTCGTCTGTCTTTCTGAATGGATTTTAATAAAAGAAGGTATTCTCCTCCATTTTCGATTTAACAACCACATATCTCTGACTTTCATGCTTATTGTTTGCAGGTACTTGCATACACATACAACGGACTAAGGGAAAACTTACAAAGGTTTTTTGAGGAGAGACAAAGGAGGTTATTCAGCTTCAAACATGGGGAGTTTATTGTTTTGTTGATTTCATTTCATTCCTCATATTTGATTGTTCTTCTTTATTTGGATTGGATTTTTCGCTTAGATTAGTGTAGTGGTTGTCACTTTAATCTTTGCTATTTTTTTCCCTATCTTACAACCCCTACATGTATCAACATATATATAAACATATTTGTATCCACGTACATACAAGTTTCCAACCACAATCATTCAAATAACACAACTCTCCAAAAAGGACATCATAACTCGAATAGACAAAATAAACACAAGGGAATCCCAAACAATAACCCAATCTTCCTAACAACCCAATGGTAATAAAAAAACAAAAGGTTACTTACATGACTTCACGAACTAACTCAAATCTACTTGACCAACTAAGGTGTGAGTGTGTGAATTTTCCCAAATAGGCTCATTAAGGGTTACTAGACCAAGCTCCTCTCCTTAGTGATAATCCCCCCCGCGTACCTAAGGGCTTGAATATGTTCCAGCATCCAACTTAATACATTGCATAGGTAGTTAAAGTTGTTCACATTAAATCCATTTTTATCATAAAACATTTGCATCGACAAAGCATTAAAATATTCGCATTGCAATACATATTCTTTCATCGCATTTCATCAATATTAAACATATTCGTTCGTTTTAAAAGCAATATCATCTTAATACATATTTTAGTATTTCTTTCACCTAGTAAACATATTAAAGTCACAATTTGCATTTATCATCATATTTACTTATGGAGGTGAAAGTAACTTGGTAACTATGAGACGAGATGTAGCCCTTTGTTGAGGGGCAACAATTCTCAATACAATATAATTTATGAATGGTCCATTATATTACTAAACGTGCTTTATCTATACCAATTCTATCCAAAGGAACTACTACTTCCCAAGCATGTAGAATAAACCAATTTAGCAAAAGAGACAAATTAAAAAACATATACATCTTATGCTTTTATTAATAAAGATTGATATAAAAGTAATTAATTAGGAAGATATAGTTAGGGTCATAAGTCCTACAGGATCTCACAAGGATGTTCTTTCCAAGGGATAAACTTCACAAAAAAATTAACGTGTTGCAACTATCATTCAACAATGAAATTTTTTTTGAATGTCTAATAAATGCATCACGAGTAATAATAAATTTCTTATTAGCTTCATTATGCAACCTATATGCTTTTGAGGAACTAGAGTATCTTAAAAAGACATTAATGGCTTTGATGATCCAATTTACTTCTTTTCTCCTTTAGAATGAAAGAATAACAAGTGGATCCAAAAATCCTAATAAGATGTCAAATAGATGGAGAATAACCAAACTAAACTTCATTTGAGTTGCTTTTTGAAGAGTAGTTGAAGGAGATCTATTGCAAAGATAAATAGTTGTTTAGCTACTTTTGTCCAAATATGTAACTTTACTCCTTTGAGATATAATATTTCTCTCACCGTATTCATGATAGTTCTCTTCATTTATAACTACACCATTTTGTTGGTGAACACCTAGAACAATGAGAGTGTTCTTAATCTCATTTTGATGTAAAATCTCGATCATTTTTCACTTGAAGAGTGATAATTTGATTTTAATCTTCATTTTGAATCAGTGTTAAATTTCTTAAATGTTTCTTGAAAGATTCATTTTTTTCCTATAAGAAATAAGTATTTTATTCAACTATGATCATTAATAAACAACATGAAATAATAACATCCTCTAACAGATAAGGACCCACATAAATAAAAATGAATGAGTTGCAATTTTCTTTGTTCTTACCAAGTTTAACTACAGAAAGGACCTCTATGTTGTTTTGCCAAAATATAAGCTTCAAATTTTTCAATTGTCTTGGGAAAAGTGAGCAAACCTACAACACAATTCTTTTGTTTGATTTGAATATTGTTATAATTAACATGTCCAAATTAAATAATAATTTAGAAAGCTTACTTTCTTCAATAATGTAGGAAAAATTTCTTGAAATAGTGGAAATTGAACTTTTTTAATAACTTTTAACTTCCCAACATATACATGTGACTTGATTATCTAACCTCTTTCAAAACTACCACTTTTCCATCTTCCAATAAAATGGAAGTGACCTTGTTGAATCGACACTAATGATAAAAAAAATTGTTGCAATTGAGGAATATACAATTTAAAATGTTAAGTACAAAACCTAGAAGTTAAGGTGACTTGAGTTGAATAGTTTTGTTTCCAACAAGCTTGAGACTTATTTTATCTACCAAATATATGACCACAAACACATTCATGAAACTCTTCAAAATAATCACGTTAAAAATCCATGTTATGTGGCTCTCGTAATACTCATGCATCATACCATGACTCATCCATTCAAGTGTAATAGGCAAAATTTAATATAGAAAACACAAAGTCATCATGATCATTACCACATGCAAATTAGGTTGCTCTTAATGCTTTTTCACCATAGTGGGTCGCATCTTTGTGTCTGGAGGAATTTTCTATTATATGTAACGATATCTTGCAATCATGGGTTTCATGACCACATTATTTGCAATACGAGTTTTATCTATCATTCTAGTTGTGTTGAAATTGACCCTCTTGCTCTTCCTCCATTCTTCCACTAGCTTCTACATTTTCCTTGATCACTATGACTGCCTCTAAAAGAAAAGTTCTTGTTAGAAGGCTCGCCTTTTAATAAAGTCATATATTATCACTAATTCTATCAATATTTCTTCCAAAAAAATTTTATCAATTGACAAACTTATCAACTAATTAATCAAAAGTGTTTGTCTTCAATTGATTACTTGTTTGTAGAGACTTCAAATAGATTAAATGAGTTCAAAAGAATGCTTTTATAAATAATATAAGATGTGTATGAACTTTTCCACCAACATCTTGTTTTATGGTTCAAATTTGAGAAGCCAAACTTATGACATCACTATTTTTTCTATTCAAGGTTGACCAGTTTCAATTGCTATCGAATGAATTCAAATTTTAATGTGAATCATATAGATCTCTTATCTGAAACCCATTACAATCTGCGAATCTATCAACTTTGTTTTTTTTATAGCTATTGATTATATAGCTTTAGTATCTTTTTCACAAATATTACAACAAATCATTAACAATAGAGTACTTTCTACTTCTTTATCAATCTATCCATACATCTTTTTCTAATTAGAATTTCACTAACCATTGTCACAATAGTTTGAATTTTAATGTGAATCATATAGATCTCGTATCTTAAACCCATATGAAATCTAATGCTTCAAAAGCTGTGTATTTCTCAATTTTGTTTTCTTTGATAGCTATTCATTATGTATGTTGAGTATCTTTTTCACAAATATTACAACAAATCATTAACAATAAAACATTTTCCACTTCTTTATCAATCTATCCATATATCTTTTTCTAATTAGAATTTCACTAACTATTGTCACAATAGTATACATTTTATTACTTTGATTCTTTGTATAACAAATTTATTTATTTTTATCTTATTAATTTCTACAATATTAAAAAGAAAAGGATGATAAAATTAGGAAGACATCTTCTACTACTTTCTTTGTAATAAAACTAAAAAGTAGTTAAACGACTTGGATATTAAATGAAAGCAAGGTTTTATTTGGACATAGGGGAGAGGAGTCGATACGTACACACCCAAAATTGCACGGTCCACATGGCAGGCCACGTGGACCAATAGCATTTAAAAAAAAAAACCATTATACAAAAATGAATATTAAACAATTAAAAATTATATTTTTTTATTTTCAAAATATTTTGCCACAGGAAGGTCGAAATTTGTCCACAACTTTAAAAAAATGCAAAAATGACCCATCGACCAATACGTAGGCACCTCGGGTGCCACTACCTACGTGGCTCAGCGTCCGAAGTTGATAGCCTTGCCACGTCAACTTCTCTCAATCCACCACCCTAAGAATCCACTGCATCGCATTTATCACTCACCACCACTTCCTATTCCTAGCGACTGTCAGGTTTAATTATTGTGACCTCTCCTAAGCTCCACGCCACCCCACGTTTATTTTGAGCTAAACTGCATTGAATGCTCCCAGTGCCTCGCTCTTCTCACCATGTTTTCAGCCTTTCATTCTAGCAAGTAGACATCCCTTTCGCACTTGCATGCCAGTACCTGCTCATTTCATTGTCTGCAACATTTGTCTATTCACCACAACTTGCGATGCTCAGAGACCATATCATGTTTGGGTAGAAGCCGATATGGAGATGGGTAAACACCAATTACTAAACGTTACTGGTGGCTCCACTTCCACCATGCAAGAAATGAATGGGTTCCTCGCCGCCATGAAGGTCACCGGAAGCAACGAATGGGTTCATTGTGTGTTCAACCCAGGTGAGCTTGCTCACTAAGGCTCGACATTATTCAGTTGTTTTAGTTTGGTTTGCAATTTCAATTTGTTTTATTGGTTTTTTGGTGTTGTAGATATCGGTTTTTTTGTTGAAGTTTAGTGTTTATGAACACTCTCCTATTTGTGTTCATAAACACACTAAATATTTGGAAATTGATATTTTGTTCAAGCATCACTCTATTTATATAATAGATAATAATGCAGTTGGTTGTTTCCCCGCCATCTGAGGTTGTTTTCTTCTTTCAGTAATAATAATGTTCATTGTTTCCATGCCATAGATGAAGTTGTATTTTTCTTTATATGGGTTTTGCTCTGTAGGGTTTATATTGCAAATATTACACTCATATTTTGGCATTTCTCTTTTAGTAGGGTTTATTTTGAGAATATAACATGCATAGTTTAGCATTTTTGTTTCCCTAGGGTTTATTTTGCAAATTTTACAGTCATAGTTTTACCTTTCTATTTCATAGGTTTTGCATTATCATATACTCTGCTTATCCTTTTCTTTCTCATAGGTTCTCCATTATCATTGACTCTAGTTATCCTATTCTCATAGGTTTTGCATTGTCCTTGACTTTGCATATCGTATTCTCATAGTTTATGCATTATCATTGACTTTGTTTATCGTAATCTCATAGGTTCTGCATTTTCATTGACTCTGCTTATCGTAATCTCACAGGTTTTGCATTATCATTCACTCTGCTTATCATTTTCTCATAGTTTGTGCATTATCATTCACTCTGCTTATCATATTCTCATACGTTCTGCATTATCATTGAGTTAGGTTGTGTTCTTTGTTTCATTAACCAAAAAAAATCATGTGGGTTAATCTTTTTTTAGGTTTTGCTTCATCTTTTCAGTCACTTAAAAAATTTATGTTGTTTATGTGCCATAGATAAATATGTTGGTGTTATTTATATTGCAAATATTACACTCATAGTTTAGCATTTATGTTTCATATGTTTTGCATTATCATTCACTCTGCTTATCGTAATCTCACACGTTCTGCATTATCATTCACTCTCCTTATTGTTTTCTCATAGGTTATGCATTATCATTGATTTTTCTTTTCCTATTCTCATAGGTTATGCATTATCATTGACTCTTCTTATCGTATTATCATAGGTCATTATCACTGAGTTAGGTTGTGTTCTTTGTTTCATTAACCAAAAAAAAATGTGGGTTAATCTTTTTTTAGGTTTTGCTTCATCTTTTCAGTCACTTAATAAATTGATGTTGTTTTTTTGCCATAGATAAATATGTTAGTGTTATTTATTTTGGGTTATGCTCCATCAATTCAGTCATATACATATGTGATAATTGTTATACTCTTACTGTTTTCCATTTGTAAGCTTTATATTATTCTTCATTACAACCATTACAGTCATGGGTTAATATTCACGTTTCGATTAATGTTGTTGAGTACCATTTCTATGTGCCATTGATAAAACTGGGGGTTTAGGTTTTTCATACGTGCTGCTTCATTCATTCATTATTGTTATTTTCTTTAGGTGACATTCATTAAATTGGGGGTGTTATGTTTCCCAATTATTAGGATTCATCAATTCAGACATGCAATTATTGAAGCTTTTTTTGTTTGCATTACAAAAATTTGGGGGTCTTGTTTTTTCATAGGATCTGCTTGATTAAGTAGGGGAGAAGAGACGATACGTACGCACCCAAAATCACACAGTCCACGTGGCAAGCCACGTGGACCAATAACATTCAAAAAAAAAACCCATATACATAAAACAAATACCCAACTTCATCATGGTTAGTCTTCATTGATAAATATAGGGGTGTTAGGATTATCATATGTGCTACTTCAATAAATCTGTAATGCAAATGCTTCTATCTTTCCTTAGGTGCCATTGGTTATTTTGGGGGTGTTATCTTTTGCATAGGTTATTTTCCATCATATCAGTCATCCAATTAGTGTATCTTATTTTTGTGCTTTGGAAATATATGGGGGTGTTCTATTTTTTTTAGGTTTTGTTTCATCAAATCAATCATGCATATATTGTACCTTTACATAGACATATATATATATTAAATGCACGTTTACTCGTTTATTTAGTTTGCGTATGTGTTATCTTTTTAGTTTGTTGCATTTCAATTGAGATTATCTTTTGTAACAGTTTAGAGAGTTACATCTATTCTGGAGTGAGCGGCATAAAGAAGTAGAGGAGTAAGAAGCACAAAATTACAAACTATGCAAGGGAGTTAGAGTTTAAGAACATCTCATATCTCTTAAGTGTTTACAACATTAACATTCTCATGCACAAAAAAGTGAAAACCACACTCATATTTGAACTATGACACAATAGAAAGCTTATGAATGAAAAACAATAAGAGTTTAACAAAGCTCACATATATTGTCTATGACGAACTCATTGACAAGCATAAATATTTGTCGATTGATGAAGCAAAAACATATGAAAATGATGAAAAAAAAACCTTCTAAAAATAGAAACTTTAGTGACTGATAATGTAGAACCTATGAGAATAAGATATCCAGAGTGAATGGCAATGTAGAAGCTATGAGAATAAGATAACTAGAGTGAATGATAATGCAGAACCTATGAGAATAATATAACTAGAGTGAATGATAATGCAGAATCTATGAGAATAAGATAAGCAGAGTGAATGATAATGTAAGACCTATGAAACAAAAGTGGTAAACCATGACCAATATTTACCATATAAACGATAATGCAGAATCTATGAGACTACGATAAGCAAAGTGAATGATAATGCAGAACCATTGAGACACATGAAAAGTAGAGTGAACGATAATGTAGAACTTATCTAACAGAAATGTTAAATTATGAGTGTAATATTTACAATATAAACCCTACTGAAACAGAAAGGCTAAACTATTACTGTAACATTTTCAATATAAACCCTAGGGAAACATAGATGGTAAACTATGACTGTAATATTTGCAATATAAACCCTAGGGAAACTGAAATGTTAAACTATGATTGTAACATTTGTAATATAAACTTTGAGAAACAAAAATGGTAAATTGTGACCGCAATATTTGCAATATAAACCCTAGGGAATGTATATGCTAACGAATGACTTTATTATTTGGAAAATACACCCTAGGGAAAGCTTTAAATGGTTAACCATGACTGTAATATTTGTATTACAAACCCTATGGAACACATATGCTAACCTATGACTGCAATATTTGCAATATAAACCCTACTGATACATAAACACCTGTGACTATAATATTTGCAATATAAACCTTAGAGAAACATAAATAAAAACCTATGACTATAATGGTTGTAATAAAGATCAATATAAAGCTGAGAAATGGAAAATAGTAATGGCTGTAATGAAGATCAATATAAAGTAAACGAATGGAAAAGTGTGAAAAGGAAAACCTGGAACAATATGGATGCTGGTGCACTAGAATTTGAGCTATTGTCTCCCCTTGATGTTAACTCATTCAATTATGTGCTTGTCACTCCTCCTTTTCTTATGTCGTTCATTGCAGAATAATTGAATACTTGTTGGTTTTCACGGCTATTTGAATTTGATTGATGCTTGTTTGGTGTGGTGAAATAAATTGCTATCCTATTTTGAATTTGAATTTTGTTTCGTATGAAGTGGAGATTTGATTTATTTCAGCCATTAATTTTTGACTTGATTGGTTTGGTGGATTGTTTGAAATTGTTTCCATGTTTTTGTTTTGAATAATAGCGACCTTACAAAAGTGTTAAATGGATGCAGGTGGGATATTTGGGTTTGGCTCCAATACGTGTGCACCCTACTTGGCGAGATGGGACAAATTCAAGCTGATATGTGTTGTAGGTCTCATGGTAGACGAGACAGGCGAATGCATTTGCGTGTTAGTTTGGTTATGCTACGATGGGAAACATTGTTGTAATGGGTTCGCCAATCGATCAAAGATGGGTCGGATGGGTTTCAAAGTTGTTGACTTGGCACCTTGTTTATGTTGTGTAGTTGTGATTAATGTGAAAGTGACGCCAACATTGGTGCGAAAGTTGGGTTTACCAGTTTACGGGGAAGGGTGCATGTCTTAATGTTTGGGTTGTTTAAATTCCATATCAGAATGCTACTTGTTATATGTCAGATACAAGTTGGATACACTTCATCATGTTTGGTTGCCAGCGTGTACTTGTTTTGTTTTGAAACTAATGCTATTAAGTGTGCATTTTATATCTGATTTATGTTTGATGTGATCGAACCTATCTATGGATGAAATTTTATTTAAATTGTGGAGGACTGGCGTATAGCTGTGGGCCCTAACGAGCGCATGCCCCATTGCACGTTAGGGCCTATCAGCTCCTCTCCCCTATATATTCTTATATTCTTTTGTAATTGGTGATTTTGAAGATAATTATTTTATAAAGATGTAGAAATGTACTTTGCATTTTAGCGGCAAAACTAGTTAATATATGGCTTAAATGTTATGCTCTTGTTTGGGCCAAATTTCGTACCATTATTTTCTGCCGCTGTGCGCCAATTTTTTTTTATATATAAACCTCCGTTGACTTCGTTTCTTTTGGAATTCACTGCTGCAGTTTTTGAATGTTTGTTGTATAACTTGGATTGCATGTGCTAGCTAATACCACTTTAAAGCAATAGAATTAGAAAAGCTGAGCAGAATAGTAAATTTGCTGTTATTTGAAATGAACATTTACAAGTCTAGTTATAAGGGAGTGAAGAAGTTAAATTGCCATAAAATTAGCTAAAACTGAATGTGTTAACCCATAAAGATTAGGCTAATATTAAATTTCCCTTTCCTTTTCAGTAGATAGATTAGTAAGATAGAGGAGAGCCTATTGGGAAGGGGGAAAGCTGTATGAAGCTCCGGGATTGTTAATTTGGAGCGGATGCCACAAACACTAGTCAAGTTCACCTAGTCAACATCAAATAAAAAACGTTACTTTTATAATAAATACTGTGAAACATAATTTTTACCAGTCACAATGCTATTGCTACCCTATTGGCCAGGATGTATTCACAAGTTATAGAAGAGTATCCTTAAAAAACATAAATTCCAATCAACTAGTACATTTTGATTTTGTACAAATAATATTTTTGTTCTACAGATTATCTCTTGGAAGAGTCTAACATCTGTCTCCATTGGATCAATAAGGAATTTGCATGTAAGCAGCATTAGATATAAATGGTACGTCAGCATACCATCCTCTGAGAGCACAAATGATGCAGAGCGTGGCTGTAAAGAGAAGTGAAAAGCTCACAAAAAACCAAAAGAACTGTCCTAACTTCCCCCAATAAAATGATTTGGGTAACCAGTCATATGTTTGCCCACAAATGGAGAAAAGAATCTCTAACAACATCCCATTTAGCACGTGAAATCTCAAGAAATGGGGAAATTTATTATTTCGTACAATACCCAGGTAACCACCAATGAAGTATGCTGTAAAGAACCAGCCAGGTAATCTGCCAAGACCATTCACTATGAAGGGATATGTAAAAAATTCAAAATCCTCCAGAAATGGGTGAATATTATATACTGTTTCCGCAAACACCCAACACACATGAAAAGATATCAGATAAGGAAAGCATGTCAACACTCTCCACCACCATCTCGGTTTCTTTTGCATTGGAGGGTACCCTGTATATACGATCTTGTCCTCTTTTGCTGCTTGTTGCCTCATAACTATCCTGCAAGGTTTTACAATGGTAGGTAAAAAAATTCTTGAACTTCCTACAAATAATGGTGCAGAAGCATACAGATAGGAGTACTTCCACCCTGTAGAAGAAACAAAAACAATGAACTACCAGTCAGGTCCTTCAGGCTTGAAATAAATAAGCATACCTGAATACAGCTGAAGGCTATCTCAGTGAAAGCAAGAACAGAGAAAACTATCTCAATACAGATATTTGCATCGTGGCCACCAATTTTTCCATTGTTGATATTTTCTTTACCATCCGTTTTAATGGATCTGAGGTAATTAAAACTAACCACATAGTCTTAAATGTGTCTGGCCATATAAAACAAATCTGAAGAACTTGTCACACCACTTATTCAATATCCCATTCATATTACTTTGAAGTTTGATTAACTTACAGACAGAATGGAAGTACCATGGCCATGTGTTTATGAAAATAACTTAAACCAGTATATTACAACTTAGTAAAAACACATTCTACACATGAATAAGATCTCTTATTGTGAATTTTTATTGCTTCAAATTATTTTCTCGAAAACAAATTCAATAGTTTTTCATCAATGAAAAATGGTGAAAATGGCCCACTAAGTGAATAATTAATGCTCAAATTTGCTAAAATAAGATATAGAACAAAAATACTGGAACACATGATCACCTTTAGAAGAGGATGTCCTAACTTTAGAGGACTCTTCATTTGCCTTGCGGTCATGCCTGAATGAAGGAAATAAGTATGCAGTGGGCACACGGCCAGAAGAATGATGAGTTAGCGCCCCTGTCTTCCTTGTGTGAATTGAACATATCCTCAATCTGCTAATTGTGTTGAATCCACTCTCGGCCATTCTCAAGATTCAACCAACTGAACCAATCTAATAAAATGCAATATACAAAACTTTGTGGTCACTCTAGTCTGCAAGACAGTTATGCAACCATTAAAAGCCATTAGAAGAATCAATCTGCATACTTGCAATAAGATTTCCCGTCGGAAAAGTAAAGCTGCAGGCAGCGAAAAATGAGTTGAACTCGTCATTATCTTGTGAACAAGAAGTTGAAAGAACTTAGTTCAATGAAATGCACTAGTACATTTAGGTGTTTATGTAATCCATATATCATTCTCAATTAATCCAGAATGTTTCATCAGGGATTTGATTTTAAAAAGGAGAGTATTCAATGCCCATGAATCTCAACAGAAAAAATAAAAGACAAAGAGAATTCAATCACATTTGAGTGAAACAAAATTAAAGGTAATATGTGCCATGATATTAACATTTTGATTTATTCCCATTCCACCTTCAACTTAATTTATTATATAACATTAACCATTTGAAGATTAAGGCATACTTTGTCTAGTTGCTTTGTAAATCATGTCTATTCTCGTAATGTGCAAAACCCCAGGGCTTGAGGTTTGAGAAAACTCTTTTGTCTGCAAAATTCCTGCAGGTAAAATAAGCATGTTGATGGCTACCAAGATAAGAAGTGGCTAAGAGATACCGGGGATTCTCAAACTGAATGTTACCTGGCATGGCATTATGGAATCAACATATACGAATTTCTGATTTCATCAAGGATATTATGTTATAATGGGCATTGGGAAATATGTGGTGAGAAACTATATGAAGTTTGAGGAGGGTTTTGCATGAAAGAACGATTGAGCTTTGTCATGTCATTGGCTCAAGCCACTAGAGGCTTTGTTAGAAATTAGTAGGTGAGAGTCACCTAGCAGTCTACCCTGCCCTCATCATAGTTACAAGAACTAACCGCTGACTTACAAGAATCGTTGGGTTGCATATTATTTCTGATGCAAATAATATAAATTCAGTCAAAAGCTCATATATAAGCAGGTAGGTACCAGAGGAAAAAAATGGCATTGGTGATTGGGTTGTTGGCGTCACAGAATGGTATGTAAACATGGTTCTACTATAGCTCTGTTATGTTTGCAGGCAGAGAATTCGTGCAGGCCTGAATTTATAAACTTCCAGTATTGAGACACTGGTAAAACTAAAATACAAGGTCTAGTATGACGAAGCTTCAGGGATGTTTGGCGGTTTAACCAACCTACTGTGTCATGAAGTGTAAACTGTAAGCAGGTAAATCATTTGACAGAGTTCAGGAAGGCTCAAGAATTAGACATTGTAAACTGTAGAGCTAAAGTTGAAGAAGATAGACCCAAAGCACTAGGAGCTAATTTGATTGACTAAATTCAATCAACATTCTGAATCTCCGGAGCATAAAGATTTGGAAGTGGCAAGGTAGGAAAATCGTTGACGGAGAAGCTACAGTCCTCTAACAGAGCCTTGGAAACATACAATTTTACCCAAATTTATGTTTGGGGAAGTTGAGGAATCAAAGCATTAAACAATTTTGACAGAGGATTCCGACGAACATAAAAAATGAGAAGATTTAACTGAGAGACCAGAAAGGGATAAGCCCATGACAGATAAAAGTGAAATGCGTAAACCATATTTACAATCTATGTAAATGCACCATAGCTATCAATTGAATTGAATTGAAGGAAAAGGAATACCTGTGCGCTCCATACAAGCAAGGACAATTTGCAGGCTGAATGATATATGGAGTGGGGGCGTATGATCTAGAAGAATACCCGACCTTCTAAAGCGCACGACTAGAAACTTCGGACGTTGCCTATTAACAAAATTTATTTTCCCACAAGATGAAAACTTAACGAATGATAATGTGCATCCATCCCATCCACTTGTCCCGATCACTATATACCTTTTTGCTTGGGTATCCTCACTTATGGTTCTAAATTTTAGACATGATTTTAAGTTATGATTCTAACACACCATTTTAACTTATTTAGTGTCTTCATTGACCTACACTTAGATTTATTTTTATTAATTTTTTCAAATTCTAAGAGAATAATTTTTTTTATCTAATTTAAGATTATGTATGAATTTCACATATTTTAATTAATTTCACAATTAATTATGATTTCAAGTTGAATTTATTTAAATTGATTGTTATTTGTTGATTTTTTGTATTAAAATTTCAAAATTGTGTATATAAAATGTGATCAAAAGGACGTCACTCCTAAGTTATTTCCATCAAGAAATCAATCCATCTATCATCATAAGAAGATCATCATCCGTCATAAATTCGAATATTGAGAATCATCCACATAACTGTCATAGTTATTTCGGATTAGTTATTGTGATTACATTAGCTATTACATCAACAAATAACAAAGCCTTGCAAGCTCTTACATTAGGTCATTCTAACTTCATTACATCTAGTCTCAAGCTCTCATTTTCATTGCACTGCATTATTGATGACTATTTATGACACTATTGCATATGCCACTTGGTGTGTCTTCTAAGTCTTTATAAATTGTTGAATCGATAAAAAAGTTTTTGACCAAGGCATGAAGGGGAAGGACATTTCCACACCATAGTTTAGTAGCTTTGAACGATGTTTTTCAACGCCATCATTTTTTTCATTTGTAAACCTGTGGGTATTGTTGTCATGGAAGTGTGCACCCTTGTTGAGATGATAAAATCACTCAACCACCCCATGAAACAAGGGATGTGATCTCCTTGAGTGTGGGCTCAGATAATGGAGATCAACCTCTAAAGAGGACTAGTTTCCTTTGGGACTTCACCTAATTTGTACTTATACTACTGTTGCATGTTGAAAAAAGGGATGAAGGAAACATGAAATGAAACCTAAGACTAAAAGGTGATGAACCAGGTTGATTTTCAAGGACCTATACTACTAGACACAATATAATCAATATTTCAAACCACAACATACACAACTCATAATTTCATATGTCTTTACAAAAGTGTTTCATAACTAGGTTCAATATGTTAAGGATAGTGTTTAGAAGGAATTATAAATTTTGTTACAACTTAAACTCTTTCCTTAACTGGTTAAACACAAGTTATGACCTACAAACCACATACTTTTTGTACAAAGGCAATGAAAATGGGACGTAAATAAAGGGGGGAAAGATATCACCACAAAATTACATCAACCTTCTTGAAGAAATTTGCAAAATGAAATAGCTCTAAGAAGGTAAAAGATTATCTTTATTGATAAAAAAATGTTTTACAAATTGCATACAAGTTTGAAAATGAGTTAGAATGCTTATTCTTGTTGGAAAGAAACTTGAAAGGTTACAATACATAACCCAAAATGAGCAAGAACTGAGTGAAAATATGCCCTTAGGCTTCCTTTTAAGTTTCTTAACAACTTGTATTTTGAGAAAGGAAAGACAAGTGTTCACATAAGCTTGCTAGGTCAAACCTTCTTGGGCATCCAAAACTATTATCCCTACTTTAAAGGTACCTAAAATGCTCCAAAATGGTGTTTGGCACAATCTTGGCTGCTATAGTAGTTTTCTAATTGTTGTGCAAAGAGTGTTGAGGTAGTGGAAACCCTAAAAACTTGACTTGTTCTTATTAAAGTCAAAACACTTATCAAAAGATAATTTCCCTCCAAACATATAGACACATGTACTAGAAAAAGTCAAATGAATTAACAAGCCATGACTACACTCTTTTAAGAAATTTATTATCAACTTGCTTAGAAGGCTATTTTGAACCTAGAGGAGTGAAAATAGTCTAACATTTTACTAGTTTCATCCCAAATGACCCTGTGAAAATAGGTTATCAACATACTTATCATATTTTCTACCACCCACCCTTGCTCAATCTTTTTGACAACCTACATATCCTCAAATTCAACCCCAAGAAGATCATTTTGTTTCCAACCAACATAGATACTCCTATATTCAACCTCAAAATGTGGACAACATGAGAATTAGGGTAAAAGTACAAACCCGTGTCACACTTTATAAAAGAATCGGCTAACAGCAAAAAGAAAATTGAACTTCAACTACATTAAAGTGGTCTTTATGTTTTGAATTTCAAAATGATGTAAACTAATTAAATATAGAAATATTAATGAAGTTTATTCATGTAATTTTTCAGATTTTTTTTAAATTGTTTTGATAATTTTTTTATCAATTTAAGAGAAAATTTTGGAATGTTGAAAATTTCAAAAAAAAGTGACATCTACTTGACGTCAAGAATAAAATAGAAAAAAAACTTCATTTTCCCCTAATTTTTTTCTCCATATAGGTCATTTCAATATCTAGTGCATGGAATTAAAAAAAAAAAAAAATTGATGTAGATTTTTCTCGTAATAACATTTTAAAGTCAAAATTGTCAGAATTTGACAGTCTTCATTTGACATCAACTATTGTCTATTTTTTAAAATATTTTCAAAAAACAAATCATACCCTTTTGAAGAGGATTCTCTCCTCCAGTGCACCATATATTTTTTAAAAAAATTTAATATGTTTTACTATTTTTTTAAATTTCTAATCAACCTCTTTTTTAAATTTAACAACCTACTTGCATTATTTTAAAAATAAAATATATTAAAACTAATTAAAATATTAAAAAATTACATATTTGGATTTAGCACTTTGAGCTCTACAAAAGGATATTTTTCTTTTTTTTAAAATCATTATGACTAAAAAAGTTCTTAGTTGAAGTTTCAGATTTTTAAAAAAAAAGTTGAGTTGGTTGCCAATTAAGATGCCACATAGATAGTTTCGGGAGAAAGGGTTTCGATCAAAACCCTTTCTACCAATAATTCGCACATAAAATAAGCCACATTTCGATGCAACAAAGGGAAAAAATTAAATTTTATGATTTCAGGCAAAAAGGTTTGCCAGAAACTCTATGTTAGTGTGTTAAGTTCTTCACTTAGGTTAATCTCCCAAGTGGTTTTTTCCCGTGTGGGTAGTTTTCCCACCTGTCATATATTTTTTTTCCTTTATAATGCACTTGTACCATTATGTAATTTATCTCAATTCATTCACTCTTGTTTTGGTGAAATGGCCTTGTGTTGCCTCTCGTACTTTGTGAAGGTTTTGTTCTATAGATGGTGCTCTTGGGAGGTGGATGACACCAACATGATATCAGAGAAAAACATCATGCAATCCTTCCCTAAGAGTTTTCATTGAAGAGTTTTGAGATCGATTATTTACTGCAGTTGTTCCAACATTTGATGGTTGTGAATTTCCTCTAGCATGGCTATACCTATGAGTTTTTGTCGATCGGAGGGTGTTTATCTATTGAGAAGTAGTGATTTATTTTCATGTTGCCAGGTTGTTGAAAATGCATTGAATGAGGGTGATTAGAGGCAATTTTGTTTGAAAAGACCAACACTTTGAGGTGATTTGATTGTCTTTTGGAGAGGCATGCAGACTCCTCACAGGTTGGGCGTTTCTCTTTCTTGGAGGCATTTTTTTGTTTGGAACACAATCTGTTGTGTGGAAATGGTGGTTTTAGGGGGTTCGGTTTATCATTTGGAAGGCAACGATCTGAAGACACCGGAGGCATTTCTTTTTGCTACTGATTTTGACATTAAAAGTGTTTGCTCTTGGGCGCGATTTTGGAGGCCCATTATTTTCACAGTTGTTGGGCATTTTGCTTTGTGGAAGCCAGATTTCACTTTCCCTTGCAACATTTCTTTTCACCTTGGCCACGAGTTCTGCCCAATTCCCGTGTATTTTTTCTCCAAGTTGTGTTTGAATTTTTATAGTCATTGTTGTTGAGAGAGGCACATTTTTTTTGGGGGGGGTGATTGGACTAAACTGTGGTGTTTAATTTATTTTGAAATAGGCTTAATTTAAGTTCTTGGAAATGGTTTCCTCAGTTTATCCTAAAGTGTCAATCCAGGAATGTAAGCTTTTGAACTATGTCGTGGTAGTATGCTGAAGAGCTGTAGTTTAAAAACCAAGGGTTGATGAAGGCATACTAATGAAATCTATGTTCAAGCAAAATTCCAACTGGCAGACTTCCTGACAGGAACTTGTATATAGATAATTCTACAACAAAAATAGATCACCAACATAAAACATAAGAGAAATAAAATTCTATAAAGCAGAATAGAAAAAGTATGACAGAGACAAAATCAAGGATGTTGGTTATAATAGAATATCTCACGTTTCCATGTTTAGCTTTTTATGATTTCATTCTATGATACCAAACTGTTTTCACACTGGCAGTCATTAATTCAATTAAACATACATATCAACAAATACTGAATGAATTAACAAGGATCCAAACAATATAATCAAGACAAAATGAATTACACAATTGCAATGAACGAATCAATTCAGAAATAGTAACCAATCATTTAATCACAGAAATCAAATTAATCAAATGATTGTAAAACACACATTACCATGCATATAAATCTAATGTTGAAATCACCAATAACCGAGGAAGTGGACCCTACCTTCGTCGATTATTGAATGATGGAAGTCACAAAACACGAATCTACTCCACACTAATTCTCATCTAATAAAATGAATGATGCATAAGAATATGTCGATCTTTCTAGTACGTGGATATGATTTCTCAATTATATCTATTGATATTATGTTTTCATCATGCATATATATATCGTTTGATTATACTAAAAACAATAGATAAGTCTGTTTGTTTGTTCGGCCTTTCTGCCACTCACAAACAAGAGTCTTTAGATTGATAAAAGGCCGCAGGCCAATTTTAGCATGAAACTAAAACAAATTTAACTAAAATAAAGAGTCTAAACATCTTTTTGCCGGTTTCACTTCATTAGATTCCTGAGGTCCTCGCATTTGTAACAACCTTCAACTTCCTTTCGAACCATCTCCTGCCACAAAACAATCAGATTTATCATGATTTTCAGTAAATTATCAATCCCCAACTTCTTTCCTTATTTTATTAAATATTAAGGTTCCTTCAACAAATGGTGACAGGATTAGGGACAAGGATATAGAATAAAGGAAATTATAAGGTAAAAATAGTGGACTGATTCTATACTCATCATTTCCCCCCAGCTAGACATTTTGCATGTCCCTATGCAAAAGTTACAAACTCGGAAGAGTTGTGAGTTTTTGTAGAGTTCCCTTGAATTCATCAATCCACTGTTGCCGCATTGTTTGAACCCTCTGTTCATGTACATAGATAGAAGCTATTTTTCTATCAAGTTCAGCCCTGAGTTCTCCGATTTCCTTTGCTTGAGAATTGACGGTAGAATGAGCTTCCTGGAGTAGACCATGCAATGTCTGGTTTTCCACCTGTACCTTGGTCAATTCCTCTTTTAGGTCCTATAATTCCTTTTCTATCATACTTAGAGGAGGATCTCTTTCTTCCTCAAATTCTTCTGCAGCTTCAAATTCTTCCTTCACATTCTTGCTTATTTCATCCATCTTTTCTTCTTCCTGGGGAGCAAAAGTAGAGGGTATATCTTGCTCTTTATGGGCAATGTCTTCAGCCTCCACAAAAACTCGTGTTTGAGGGTTATTATCAATACTATCCATGGGTTCTTTTGGAATCTGTTTTTCATTTTCTGGGGCTACCTCCTTCACAACCTCCTGTTCTTGATTTGTTTCTGATGGTGTCATAACCCTAGTAACTTCTACTTGTTCTGATTGACTCTTAGTTGGCTTGTTTTATAAATGGACACTGGGTGAATGTTCTAGAGGGTTGTCAGCTTGTTGTCCGGATTTTTGTTCTTTTTCCTTCTGACATTTTTCCCTACTCAATTCTCTGTGAAATTCTCCCCGCTTTCCTGAGACTTCAAATAGAACCTCTATATCTTCAGACCCCAACACATTACTAGCTACCTTAGCCAGATTATCTAACTTAGACTAAGCATCAAACTTTTTTTTCCCTTCCTGTCCCCAGATTGACCAGTGGGTGTTGTATTTGAGGGTTCCTGTTTCTCACAACTTTCCTCACCAGAAAGTAAAGGTTTTGACTTATTGAGTTTGGAGGAATCTTTCTTTGTAGCAAATTTGGTTATTCTTTTTCTAGGTCCTGGGGTTTGTACGGAAGACTTACCAGGGCTCTCCTTAGTTTTCTTGTCACTGGTCCTTTTAGGTGTTTTATCAAAACCAGACTCCTCATCCAAAGAATTATCTTCAGAGGAACCCTCTATGGAAGATTCCTCTTCCTTAGAGGGTCCAATATCCTCACCATCCTGAAAATGGACGAATGAATCCCAATCACCAGGAGGAGTCAACAATTTTAATTCCCAAACTACCAAAAGTTTTATTAAGCCGTGATGAGATAAACAATTGGGTTTACCGCTTCGAACTGTTTTGGACATCCATTGCAAAGATCGATATCGAAAGTATAAGGAACATTAATCAACAACCCCTGCCATAAATGCAACATCAATTTGAAATGTTGAGCAAAGACATATTGAAATATTCCTTCACAAGTAATATATTGAATTATGTACCTGGCAACCTCCCTCCAATGCCCTGGTAAAGATTGCAGCTTGGTACCTTGGCCAGAAACCATTTCTACAGATTCTCCTCGCTGTAAGAATTTCTTCCATGTTGGTTGCAATTCTGTGGACTGCTTGGATTTTTTTGGAAAATATTGTTCTCCACTCATTGGAAGTCCAAAAAATTGTGCAATGGTGTCCATTGTAACCGTGATGTCAATCGCTCGAATAGTAGCCTTTTGGTTGCAAAAATTATGGGCAAACTCTAATGCCACCCTCTCATCAAACCCTCGTAACCGCTTGAAATAAGTATCCCAATGAGCCTTCTAAAACTCTGCATATGCCTCAACATGTGTTTTCAAATTTTACATTGTGATGGGCTCATCTCGCGGTCGGTGACCTCTTGCCATGTTCACAGGAACTCACTACACTTGATACCAGAGTTTGCAAGAATACAACTTCCAGAAAAATGGTGTTCAACAGTTAAACTTAGTAGTGACTATTTAGTTGTAAGATTATGGTAAATATAGTAAATGAGAGTTTTCAAGCAGAAATAATGGTGATGACAACCCAGATTTTGAAGGCAGAAATAATGGCAATGACAACCCTCGGAAGGCATGATGACATAGACAGTCCGTCCCCCCAGTTGATTGATTGAACCATCCACGGGGCAAAGGAGCATTCGACAGAAAGAAACCATAACATTAAATAAAATAAAGAAAGAGGTAGAGAAAAATCCGTTATCGATTACCACGATCACCCAAAATGTACATCGCATGCGCTAAGATGATGAAGAAGATTGGAAATCTGCGAAAAATGTGATCGAAAAGGAGGTGGATGTGACAAGAAGGAATTCATATTGACGGATGACCACCAAAAGCAGATCGCGTGAAAGGGACAACAAAAGAGTGATAAATGAAAGACAACAAATGAGTACGACAAAAGGAGTTGTCAAAACGACTGAGAGAAGATGACAGTGCAAGCTAGCGAAACAATGATCTAGCAACGGACAACAAGGTAGCATGCAGAAAAGACCCAACGAACACCTGTCACACATGCGGAAGGAAACAACACCTCTTGGCAAAGAAACGACAAGAGTTGGAACCAGGAAGAAGAGTGCCTGTAAGAAAACATAGAAGATAGCGCCGATCAGAAAAATAGTTGTTGGCTGAAAGCCACAAACAACCATGGCAGAAATAGAGAGGCGCGGAAAAGGAAAGATCATTCCTAGAAGAGAAGTGGATAGGTGCTTCTTGTTCTTTATTCTTTATTTTTTTATTTTTATTTTATTTATTTTTTATTTTATTTTTTAAAATTTTGAATTTTGATAACGACAACAGGTTGTCGGCATCTCGCTTTTCAACCTACCACCACCTAGAGGCACCGAAAAATCAGTTTTCACCCCTAAGTTTATTTTGCAGTTAGTATCCACCGAAATCTGGTTTTCAGATATTAACTGGCCAACAATGCCCAAAGGTTTTCATTGTTGGATCTTTTATTGTTTTTTTTTCAATAAATGTGGTCAATCCTAGAGGAGACCAAAAGGAACAACAATAAGTTCCTGTGCCATCGCGAGGAAGAAAGCTTCTCTAGAAAGAGGCTTCTTGTAAAGTTTAAGGCAATGACCATTAACAAGGAGAGTCCTTCGTTCAGAGTCCATTGTACAGAGATGAACAACACCATTATCAAATATTGTCTGAATCTCATAGGGTCCAAGCCAACGTGTGTGAAACTTCCCCTTGAAGTCCTGAAAATGAGAATCATATAAAAGTACCCAATCACCAAGTTGAAATGACCATTGACGGATGTGACGGTCATGCCATAATGCACGATGCTTTTGAACAATCACGGAGTGGAAGAGAGCTTCCTGGCGTAATTCACTTAAGGAATGCAATTGATCAATCTATGCTTTCTGTGTATCTAAAATATTCATACCCAATTGAAGTGTAGTGTGAAGATTTTTTACCTCAAATTCAATAGGAAGGATTTCCTTCTTACCATAGACAAGTTCATAAGGTGTTAAACCAGTGGTGGTTTTCCATGTTGTGCAATAAGCCCACACAACTTCAGGAAGTTGTGTAGCCCAATCATGCCTATGAAGTGCAACTGTCTTGGTAAGAATATTTTCAATCCCCCTATTAGTAACTTCAACTTGTCCATTATCCCGAGGATGATAAGGAGAAGACTTTCGATGGTGGATCTCATACTCACGAACCAAAGCAACAATGAGCTCAAATGTAAACTGTGATCCTTGATCTGTGGTTATTTCCCGGGGTACACCAAACCTTGTAAAAATCTCATAATACAAGAAATCTGCTACCTTTGAATCTCTGGAATGTTTGAGAGCTACTACCTGAACCCACTTGGTGACATAATCGGTGCATACAAGGATATATTCCTTGTTTCATGAGGGTGGATTGATTGGCCCAACAAAATCAAGGCCCCATTTCTCAAATGGCTCGATAGACAACTGGGAGTGTAAAGGCATCTCATCTAATCGTGTAGGTTGAACCACACACTGAAATTTGTCACAATGATGAACATAGCGCCTACAATATTTGTGAATTATAGGCCAATAGCATCCGACAGTAAGAATTTTCTGGGTGGTTCTCCGAGCAAAAAAATGTCCCCCACATGGCTCTGTATGACATGCACAAAGTATATCAAATACATCATCTTCACATACACAACGTCGCATGATATTATCAATTACAGTGCAAAAGAGTAATCCATTGATCCATGTGTATTACCCACTAAGTCCAACCAGCTTCCGCCACTCCCAGTAAGAGAAGTGAGGTAGAAACTTACATGTGACTAGATAATTGGCAATATCAGCAAACCACGGGCTCTTTGTGGATATGGAAAACAAATGTTCATCGGGAAATGCATCATTGAATGGAGAGGGCTCAGCGTCAGAGTGTTGCAACTTGGATAAAAATTCTACAACTTTCTCGACCAGGCTTATCAAGTATAGTTATATCAAATTCTTGAAGCAAAAGCAACCACCTAATGACCCTACCAGTAACCATAGGTTTATTCATTAGAAATCGAATGGGAAAATGATCTGTGTGAACAAACACTTTATACCTAGTAATATAATGCCGAAATTTATTGATCACATAGACAACAGCTAAAAAATATTTTTTAGTTACTGTATAATTTACCTCAGCCCCTGTGAAATTCTTGTTGATGTAATAAATAGAGTAGAAGATATTATCCTCTTTTTGGCCGAGTACAACCCCCATCAAACAATCTGAAGCATTTGTATGGATATGAAATGGCAACTCCCAATTGGGTCCTCGTAAAATTGGCGTGGTTACAAGTTTTGTTTTGATGACTTCAAAAGCTTCCTGACATTCAGGTGTCCAAGAAAAAGTAATGTCTTTAGCAAGAAGAGCAAACAAAGGAGAAGCAATTTTACTGAAATTTTGAATAAATCTCTGATAATATCCTACATGGCCAAGAAAACTTCGAATATCCTTCTGACTAGAAGGTGTGGGTAAGTCTTGAATGATTTGGATCTTTTTAGGATCCACTTGTATGCCTTTAGAGGAAATATAATGGCCAAGCACAATTCTTTCAGTCATAAGCATATGGCATTTTTCATGACTTAATGACAAATTAATGTCTATACAATGCTTAAGTAATTTTTCTAAATTAGCTTTGGCCTCCTCATAAGTATTACCATGAATAGTAAAATCATCCATATATACCTCTACACAATCATTGACAAGATCTGCAAAAATTATCAAGACTACCCGTTGAAAATTAGCAAGAGCATTACACAAACCAAATGGCAATACTCTATAAGCAAAAGTCCCCCAAGGACAAGTAAAAGTAGTTTTATCTTGATCTTCTGCTACAATCCGAATCTGATTGTAATCGTTGAATCCATCCAGAAAAGAAAATAATTTCTTACCTGCAAGAGTATCCAATACTTGATCAATAAATGGTAATGGAAAATGATCCTTCTTAGTAGATTTATTTAATGCTCTATAATCCACACAAATTCTCCATTTACCATTTTTTTCAGGGACCACAACTAAAGGAGAAACCCATTGACTATCTGAGATAGGATATATAAACCCAACATTTAACAGCTTTTGTAATTCCTCCTTGGCTATTTCATGCAGTGCGGGATTAAGCCGACGTTGTGGCTGCCTAATTGGACGACTTTCATCTTCAATATAGATACGGTGGGTACAAGTATCAGTATGAATACTGTGTATATCTTGGTATTCCCAAGAAAATGCATCTTTATTTGTTTTAAGCATGGTAATAAGGTCCTGGATTTGTTCAGGGGTTAACTGTGGATTAATATTAAGGGTACGATTAGGCAAAATTTCCATGGCTTTGGATTGTACAGGTGAATTAATTGCTAAGGCTTGCAAAACAAATGGCTTATCAGAAAATAAAAATGAACCGTATAAGAAATTATGAGGTAGCAATTGATGCAAGGTGATAAAATATTGGAGAGATTGTGAATTACCAACCAACGAAAAAATTCCCAAAAGGACATGGAGTATTTATACCTGAGTGGAGAACCATGTTTTCAAAAAATTTATCAAATGTATACCTGTTAAGAAGAAAGTTAACAAGAACATTATCTTCTATGGGTTCCCCCATATCTAGTGCTTTATCAATTGTTAGAATTGGTAATGTCTCATCCAAGTCACTATCAATCCAAATCGGATCTTTTGTTTCCAACAAAGGTTGTGTTGGCAGGTATAGAGTTAACTGCTTCTTGTGCTTGCCATTAGAAATGACCATGTCCCCTGATCAACAATTAATATAGGCATCCGCAGTTGCTAACCAAGGTCGTCCCAGAATTAGGGGGTATCCCCCCATCTTAATCTTTGGTTGCAAAATCAAAAAGTCAGTTGGATATTCCCATGAATCAATAGAAAGAATTACATCCTCAATTACTCCCTCTGGCTTAACCAAAGATCTATCAACCATTTGAAGAAATGTAGGAGTAGGCCTAAGTCCTTCCAAGGACAATTTTTCCTTTGTTTCATTTGTCATTACATTAATTGCAGCACCCAAATCCACAAGAGTATTAGGAATACTTACTTTACCAATTGTTACCTTGATGACCGAACTTCCTAGATTAGAATATTTTGGAATGGTTAAATTCCCAAGCATAAGATCTGCTAATTGTCCAATGACTTGAATAGTCTTCAGATTTTGTTTCTTTTTTTGCTTCTGAGTACAAAGTTCATGAATAATTTTTGTGTAAACTGGAATATCCTTGATAGCCTGCAATAAAGTAATTTTGATATTAACATTGTGTAATTCATTTACCAAATCAAATTCAGATTGAGAATCCTCCCTTAGTATGGTTCATATTGAAACCTTTCAGGAAAAGGTGGTTCCTTAATTGGTTCTGGCTCGGATTCTTCATTGATTTCTGTAATAGTGGGTCCCAAAAGAGCCTTCCCTGACCTCAACTGGACTCCATCTATCTCTAATGTGTTTATGGGATAAGTGGAGCATCCTGTTGTCTCATTTTTATACACTGGCTGAGTAGCCTTATTATTGGGGTTAGGATTTGGTTGAGTTGGCATAGATGTAGGTCTTGGTGGCTATGGTGGATGATTTGTTGGATTTGTAGGTTGAGCAGTTGAAGATGGCAACCCTGGAAGAAGTTGTTGTGACTGAAGGTAAGGGTTAACCATAGAAGGTGGTGGAAATGGGAATGGTTGTTGATATGTTGATGTTTGTGGAGGTTGTGACCTCCATGCATGTTGCCATGGCTGTGAAGTATATGGATATTGTGGCATCCATTGAGGGTATGGGGGTTGTTGCCATCCCCCATTCCATTCGGACTGGTATGGGTTGGTTTGACTAGGTCCTGAAACAAGATAATCATTCATCACACTAGGGTGCATGGCCCGTGGTGGAAAAGATCACCTAGGGGCAATGTAATAGACAGGTTCCTCAGTATATTCCATTTCGGGCGTTCCTATAGGGAAATGTTTTAGTGTAGAGGTCTAACTAGCCTCTTCTAAGGATGAAATGTTTGTCCTATTGTATGGGCAGTCTTCACTACCATGCTTTTTACGACATATTGGACAAAACACAACTAAAGCCTTCTCAGCTTCTTCTTGCTTCCTACGGGTGTAAAGAGTATCTATCTGTTTCCCCATATGATTTATCAAATCTATTTTAAGGTCCTCAAGTAAATTACCTATTTCCCTTTTCGTGATACTTGTCATATTATTTGTGGTATAATATTTACTTGGATAACTCCTTCCCGAATGTCATGACCTCGAATAATTCCTGCAAATATCACAAATATCAGTAAATTCCAATTTAGAAATGTTTCCTTTTCCTATTAAATTCAATGTTTCCATAACATCATCTCGTATGCCTCTAAGAAATAACATTTTAATAGTATCATCATTTTGTTCCTCATGGCAAGACCATTGAATACTAAACATAAAACGTTCAAGGTAGTCTTCTATGGACTCCTCCTCTTTTTGAGTCATACGAAAAATATCATCCCAAACTTCTTTTGTTTTGCAATATTCTTGATATTTGTTCAAGAATAGTTCCTTCATAACTGCCCACATTCTGATATTTCGAAGGTTCATAAACCATCGCAAAGCAGCATCCTTCAATGTAGCTGGAGATAGTTTGAGTTTTTGTGCATCATTTTGATAGTCATAACTGTGACACAACACATCAAATTCAAACAAAAACATATCAAGATCTTCTACTGAAAGACCACGAAAAATAGGTAAAGAAGAATGAGGAATATTTTTCATGGGGGCATCTCTCTTGAGATCCATAATTGGAAACTCAAAAGTAATTGGGTTGTTGTTGGCCAACACCCTATTATGATTTTCATTTTTGTTGTTGTCATTGTTGTTTTGAGGGTCCATAAATTTAAATGCCCAAGAAGTAAAATAGGTTGTAAAGGGCTTGTGGCCTTCCTCAACAAATGGTCCTACTTCTTCTCCGTGAGATCCCCTGAGAATTTGTTCAACCTTTTTGTGTAATATTTCATAAGAGCTTGGTTGGGTATTTGCAGGTGTTTGAACAACAATGGTCTCAATAACACTCTTCTCTAAATCGAGTTCATGTAATTATAACAAAGACAGTTTAAAATTTACTTCCTCCTGAGTTGGACTACCCTTCTTAACAAATGCTTTGAACTTATCTTGCAATTTCTCAGGTTGTGGCTCCTCAATGGATGGTGTTGACTTGTTTTTGGATTTTTCGGGTTGTGAACTACTTCCCTTCTCTTTCCTAATAAATCTTCCCATATTATCTCTATTATGATTCATACACCTAAATGACCTATAGCAAAGCAAACTAAGGACTAAGGATAATTACCCAAACAATTGTGTGGATTTTCTCCTTAACACAATGTTCCTAACTTGGTTTACTAAAAATGTAGGTCTTTAACACCATTCCCCGACAACGGCGCCAAAATGATTGGACTAAACTGTGGTGTTTAATTTATTTTGAAATAGGCTTAATTTAAGTTCTTGGAAATGGTTTCCTCAGTTTATCCTAAAGTGTCAATCCAGGAATGTAAGCTTTTGAACTATGTCGTGGCAGTATGCCGAAGAGCTGCAGTTTAGAAACCAAGGGTTGATGAATGCATACTAATGAAATCTGTGTTCAAGCAAAATTCCAACTAGCATACTTCCTGTCACAATATGTGACAGGAACTTTAAAGAGATAATTTTGCAACAAAAATAGACAACCAACATAAAACATAAGAGAAATAAAATTCTATAAAGTAGAATAAAAAAAGTATGAAAGAGACAGAATCAAGGATGCTGGTTATAATAGAATATCTCACATTTCCATGTTTAGATTTTTACGATTCCGTTCTATGATACCAAACTATTTTCACACTGGCAGTCATTAATCCGATTAAACATACATATCAACAGATACTGAATGAATTAACAAGGTTCCAAACAATAGAATTAAGACAAAATGAATTACACAGTTGCAATGAACAAATCAATTCAAAAATAGTAACCAATCATTTAATCACATAAATCAAATTAATCAAATGAATATAAAACACACATTACCATGCATATAAATCTAATGCTGAAATCACCAATAATCGAGGAAGTGGGCCCTGCCTTCGCCGATTATTGAATGATGGAAGTCATGAAACACCAATCTACTCCACGCTAATTCTCATCTAATAAAATGACTGATACAAAAGAATATGTCGATCTTTCTAGTATGTAGATCTGATTTCTAAATTATATCTACTGATATTATGTTTTCATTATGCATATATATATCGTTTGATTATACTAAAAACAACAAATAAGTCTATTTGTTCGTTCGGCCTTTCGGCCACTCACAAACAAGAGTTTTTAGATTGATAAAAGGCCGCAGGCCAATTTTAGCTTGAAACTAAAACAACTTTAACTAAAATAAAGAGTCTAAACATTTTTTTGCCAATTTCACTTCATTAGATTCCCGAGGTCCTCGCGTTTGTAACAACCTTCAACTTCCTTTCGAACCATCTCCTGCCACAAAACAATCAGATTTATCATGATTTTCAGTAAATTATCAATCCCCAACTTTTTTCCTTATTTTATTAAATATTAAGGTTCCTTCAGCAAATGGTGAGAGGATTAGGGACAAGGATATAGATAAAAATGAAATTATAAGGTAAAAATAGTGGACTAATTCTATACTCATCAGGGGGGGTGATTCAAGTTTTTGGAAGACCGATTCAATTCTGCAGGTGACTTGTTTGTAAGGGGCGATCCCTTGGCTCGAAGTTGGATGTCCTAGAATGAACTTAGAAATAGTCTACAAGCTGCTTCCCTGAAAAGGAGTGCACCAAGCTGCATTTCAATCACCTATATTGGTGTTTAGACTTGAGTAGAGGCATCTCTTTAATTACAAGTTGCAATTAAAGTTTTTGTAAGGAATATTTTTTCGAACCTGCATGGAGATTGGATGATTTACTGTGTTCCTTGAGGCTGATATAATCTTGGAGGAGCGACTTCACTATGCAAAGGAGGAGATTAAAATTATAATCACCACTTCATTTTCTTGGAGGCGATTTAAAAGGCATCCAGAAATATTATTGTAACTCTCTTGAATATTTGATTGGAAACTACTATATTTGAAGCCCCGAAATCACTATGCAAAGGGCAATTTGTGGTAGAGGGTGCAATTTTTTGTTTGAAGGCTAAAATCCCTCTATAGCAGGCTCATATTTTTTCGGTTGTAGGAGAATTTTTCCTCTATTACATGATTTTCCTCTATTACAAGGGTGATTGCTGGCATTAGAGGCAAAAATTAGAGGCATTGTCTTTGTTGTTAGAGGCTGTGTGAACCTGTTGCCCTTAGATTCTCTCAGGAAGACCTGTGTGAAATGCACTATTTCTTGGTGTTTGAAATCTGCGTTTTGGATTTAAATCAAACTTTGTATTTTATAAAGTTTTTCCCCAAATTTTTAGGGTTTCATATTGCACATCGGAAGAGGAAGTGGGTCCAAGTATCTTGAAGGTGTCTTTGGGAAGCATTGTCCCACATTGATGGTGTGGAGTAGTTTCTTTTTCCTTCATGTAGCATTGTAGTGTCTTTCATTGGTGTGAGTAAGTCTCATAGGAGGTTATCTTGCTCTTTGGAGTTGCTTGGTGAGTTGATTTGAGATCTATCTTGGTGATTTTGTGTAAGAACCCAATAAGGTGTTTAATTTTTTGCTCAATTTTTTTCAAATTCTTAGCCCTTTTTTTGCATTATTGCTTTTGAATTATTTATGGAAGGCTTCATTTGCAGTATTTGGGAGTTTCTAATTGTTGTTGAAGGTTAATGTCCTTGTATTCTTGGATATTTTTCATAGTTGATTATGGGGTTTTCATTTCATCCTATTGTGATTATGTTGAAAAGGGGAAACTATAAACAATGGAGAGATGGTATCATAAAACATCTTAGATGGCTTCCTTTGTTGCCACATTTATATAATCTTTTTCCCCCTCCTGGTACTGATAATAAGAAATTTGCATGGAATTGAAAAAGGGATCATGTCCTAGGAGTTATTGCAATGCATATTGATGATGCCACTCTGAATTCTATTGATCATTTTGAGTGTCCTCATATTCTTTGGACTAAAATTTGGGAAATACATGGAGATCTTGATACTTAGCTATTCCCAGATGATCCTATTTCAGATTGTCTTGTGCCTATTCATTTTCTAGACAGGATACCCTATGATCATGCTACTATGCAGGAGTTTGAAGTTTTGGAATACTTTGAATATTTAGATGAGGATGATGAGAGTTCTTCAGATGCTCCTTCTTCTCCATCAAGGACAGCTGATGTACCTTCACCTTCAGTGATTCATTGTGTAGAGTCATTGATTAAGGCTCCTATCATTCATGAACAACAAGATTCTCATTGTCTTCCTAATTGGGATTCGTATTTGTTGGGAATTGGTTCATTGTTCATAGAATCTCATATTTTTTACTTGGAAGAAATATTTGAGGGTATATCCCTCCTATTTGATGATAATTATGGTACAATTGTTGTCACTCCATCTCAATCTCTAGAGAATGTTCAAAATTAGTTTCCAGTGGTACGTTGTTTGTCACCTTCTATTGTGACTGGGCATGCTCCTCATTAGTTCGTGGCATCATTTTCCAAGGTCTTGATGATATATGAGTAGATTTTAGAGATATTTTCATCCTACATTTGGATTTACCTTACTAATTCCTATCTAGAATGGGAAGCATATCTACATTTATATTTGTTTTTGTTTCTTCCAAAAGGGAGACAAGTTGTTTTTCAACATTGGACCATGTTTTGTCTTCAGGCACTTACCATTTTTGTAGGTGATTACACATTGTGGGGGGGCTATATAGTCTATCTCTTTCCCTCTTATGGGGGATCATTGATGGTATATACATGATGTATGTAGTCCTTGGGGGGTGTGATTGAGTCCTCCATCCATGCATCATGTTTGTTTTTTTTTCTTTCTTTTGGAGGGGTTTTTTCCCATAGGGTTTTTCTCCTTTTCTTCGGTTGTGAGAGATTGCATTATAAATGGGTACCTAACATGGTTGTGTAGTCGAGACCCATATTGCATCTTCATTCTCCCTAAGTTTTCACTTAAGGGAGGTGTTAGTGTCTTAATTTTTTCACTTAAGTTAATCTCTAGGGTGGTTTTTCCCATGTGGATAGTTTTCCCACCTATCATATATTTGCTTGCCTTTATAAGGCACTTGTACCATTATCTAATTTATCTCAATTCATTCACTCTTGTTTTGGTGAAATGGCCTTGTGTTTCCTCTCTCATACTTTGTGAAGGTTTTGTTTTGTAGATGGTGCTCCTGGGAGGTGGATGCCACCAACACTCTATGTGCCACGTGGTTTCAGGTGAAACTAGTTTGACTGAAATGGTTTAGGTCGAAATAATTTCAATTGAAAATATTTAGTTGGTTGAAAGTGTGACACAACTTTGTACTTTTACCCATTAGAGATATTATGTTGGTGTAGACACCTAAAATTGTCGTAGCCCATGAACTAGCATGTTAACACTTATATTTATCTTTTCCTAATGATTATATAATATCCAATTATTTAATTAGTCTAAAATCATATTTCCACTATTAATTACATGAATTTCTATTATTTAAATTAATTCATTTCAATCAATCTTCTTGATTAAATAAATAAACCATATTTATGTAATTATATCTTTAACCCTAATTTTCTCTATTAATTGAATAATATTACATTATTTGATTAATTCACTTTTTCATCATTTTTGACTAATTAAATAAATTTCATTTATTTAATAAATTCTTAATCCAACTTTATTTAGCCTGATTAATTAAATAACATCAATTATTTAATTATGTCACTAATTCACCTTATTCCCCAAAATCAATTAAATTACTATCACTAATAGTTTAATTAAATCACTTTCCCCTAAACTTGAATAATTAAATAAATTATTCAAACATCATACAACTTTGTTTGTAAAAGTCAAACATGACTTGCATGTTCAACTCAAAAGTCTTAATTAATTAGTTCAATTAATTAATTTCCCTCACCTACTTTCATGACTTAAGAGAAAATTATGATCCCTCGATTGCTCACTTTGATTGGTTGATCGATTCATCTATTTCATGACTAATTCATCTATTCTTCAATCCCACTAAAGGCTCAACTTGATTTATTCAATCCCAGTGAAAGCTCAATTTATTTCCCTAGTTCCACTGAACACTTAAATTGATTTCTTCAATCACACCAATCATGTAATCAAAATCCACTGATTCTTCCTATCTAATTCCTTTGATTAGGATATTCTACTACACGATCTCAAGAGTTCATTTTGAAATAAAAATTCTATATAACAACCATCTTCCTCAAAAACAATCGGAGAATCAATATCTTTTATATAATGAAGTAATGTTGATATAACAATTGATTTCTTGAGAACTTCAACACACACAAACTTTGAAGCTTTTGCTACACACAAATGGAGACTTCGCATTGATACAACAACGACCCAACATATTTGTGAATACACTTTGACATGGGATGATAACACTACATTTTATGAGTTCATGTTATGTTTTCTCCTTCGATTGCATAGTTTGATTTCATTCTTCATAGTTTTATTTTGTGAGTAATGGGTATGAATCTTAGTCTTTCATTTGAATTAGATTAATTTAATTCATTGATGATTGATTATCTTAACACCTTATCTAATTTCCCCCATACATATTATGACATGCCCAGTGGGACCCTCGATCTCTAACATTAATGTTTCCTTGAGTTTTTCTAAGCAATTGCAACTTTTGGAACGTGGTTGTATTTTCCAGAAACATAGTTGATAATTTTGTTCATGTAAAAGCTACAGGATTATGACAGGGCCACTATTGCGCTTTTTCCAACTGCTATTGCACTTTTTCCAATCGCTATTGCACTTTTTCCAACCGCTATTACACTTTTTCTAATCACTATTGCACTTTTCTAGGTCGCTTTTGGCATAACAAGGTTGCTATTGACTAACAATAAGGACTTTTATACCCTATTTTCAAAATACCATATCTTGGTCATATGGAAGTATTTTTTAGTGACTTTTTTTAAAAAATGGGGTAGAATTTTATGATATTTGCAATGGTGTAGGTGGTTTTCAATTTTTGTATAGTTAAATTTTCCATTAGTGCACCTAAAGTTAACTTACATCATAATTTGGTCTAGGTTGTAGGGTTTTGATGCTTAATCAATTGTCTAACCCTAACATTCAATTGTGTGTTGTGTTCAAAGAATTTCTAACATCTCTTGTGCAACTCTTTTAGGATTTATGGTGCATATTTTTATGAGAACAACTAACAATTTGATTGTAGAGAAGGATAACAGTTGAAGTCTAATTTTTTTAGAATCTTTCATGGTTTAGGAAAAAAATTCAATTTGGTGCTTAAAATGAACCCCACAACTTGCACACCTTTGATTTGGTGCTCTAAAAAGAACGCTAAAAAATATTTCTAGTTTAGGAAAAGAGTTCAATTATGGAGCTTTAAAAAGAACATTCCAATAATTTTTCTACTTTAGGAACACACTTTGAAATTGGTGCTATAAAGATGAACCCCAAAAACTTACACACTTTCATTTTGGTGTTCTAAAAAGAATCTTCAAAGGTTTTCTACATTAGAATAACACTTCACTTTTGATGCTCTAAAACATAATATTATCTTTTGACCAATGCTTTCAATATGTTGACGAAACACACGCTTTCATTTTATTGACCAATTAAGACAAGGATTGTTAGAAACACTCAATTTTAGGCTTAAAACTGGATAAATACTTTTTGATTTTCACATTGATATCTAATTGCTTGAAATATAGAACACTTAATTTGGTACACCTAAAAAAAATTGCTATCTTGTACACATTTTATTTTATTTCTTTTGGATAGCACCACTCGAGGGGCTTAAAAATAACATTGTGATGGTGTATACTATGTCTTCCGTGTTTGGAAAACTGAGTACCTATCCTCTCCCCTTGCATCTTTTGGGCGATCTTGGGTGACGAAAAATACTTTGAGTTTCACATTTTGGTCTCTTCATTTTTACCGTTAAAGAGGGGGCTTGTTATGAGACACATCCAATGCAAGAGAACTCATATGCAAGGTATTGAAGCATGTTTAAGGATGGGCTATATCAAAAGTTGTGAAATCGTGAGAAAGTAACTTCAATTCAGAGGCATCATCGTGTTGCACCTAATCCATCTGCTTAATTGGAAGGGAACAGTTGAAGAAACTTAAGTGGCCAACGGATGGTGGTGAAATGATGGGTGTTCTTGGTTTGTTGTCATTAAAAAACCTTTGTTTGCAGTGGCCAACTTTGTCCTTCCAAATAGTTCTTTAAAGTGGTGCATTGGAATTTATTTCTAAGAAGTTACTTTCCATGTATGATTTTGGTTGAACTGTAGAGATTAAGAGTTCATTCTTAGCATACCTTTACACTTTTCCCTAGATTACATGTAAAATCATCCCTTCTACTATGGAGGGCATGAGGCAAGCCACCAAGAAGAATGTACCCACTTCAGCTAGGATTGTGTTGCTTGTGAGTTAGTTTAAACACATTGCATGATTCCAAAACAACTCAAACACATATCAACATATTCATCAAATATCAAACACTTTAAGGTTAGTGTGAATAAATTTGAAAAGATCCATTTGTTTGAACTCCCTGAAAGATATCCCAAACAAATATCTCTAAAGGTTTTCAAACATTTAGGCTTAGATTTCAAGTTGCATTAAATCTGAAGTTAACATTGGAAAACTATAGCTTTTTTGGTATCTTAATTTTCACTTGGTGGAAAGAAATGTGCCTTTAAATTTATAGACATTTAGATCCAAAAATGAGTTTTTGTGATAAAAGCTTCATTTCAGTCCATACATTTACTGTTGTATCATTTTCCATATCTCAAAAATAGGACACTTGAAAAATTAGATCAAACAAAGTCATCAAAACAATAAATTTATCCAAAAGTATTGCCAACATAGAAATTGGAAAACAAGTCTGCATAGAAAACCACTATTACTACTATTTTAACCGCACTTGACCTAAAACTAGCCATAGTCGACCTAAAAAATGATGCTTTTCTCTCTCTACCTTATGATAGTCATTGGTAAGAACATGCCACTTTTGCAATTTACTGAATGCACTTGACATAAAATTGCTATAGTTGAACCTAACATTGCCGCACTCGATCAATTTTCTTGGCCGCAATTGACTAAAATATGGCTGCTTTTGATCAAGACAACCGCTTTCGCCTGCATAATTCACCAATTAGAAAAACAAAAAATAGAGGTCGCTTTTGAAAAATATTACCACATTTGTCCTCAAGACTTGGCCACTATTGGCAAAAATCTAGCCAGTTTTGACAAAACAACCACTATTGCACTAAAAACAATAGCTATTACTTAAAACAATAGCTTTTGACAAAATAATATATTTTGAAAAAACAATAGATTTTGACAAACCAATATCTTTTGACAAACGAGTATCTTTTGACAAAACAGTAGCTTTTGACAAAACAATAGCTTTTGACAAAACAATAGTTTTTGACAAAATAATAGTTTTTGACAAAATAATAGCTTTTGACAAAACAATAGCTTTTGAAAAAATAGTAGCTTTCGACAAAACAATAGGTTTTGAAAAAATAGTAGCTTTTGACGAAACAATAGCTTTTGAAAAAATAGTAGCTTTTGACAAAACAATAGCTTTTGACAAAACATTAGCTTTTGAAAAAAAAAAGCTTTTGACAAAATAGTAGCTTTTGACAAAATAGTAGCTTTTGACAAAATAGTAGCTTTTGAAAAAACAGTAGCTTTTGACAAAGCAGTAGCTTTTGACAAAACAATAGCTATTTTTTAGCTTTTGACAAAACAATAGCTTTTGAAAAAACAGTAGCTTTTGACAAAACAATAGCTTTTGACAAAACAATAGCTTTTGACAAAATAGTAGCTGACAAAATAATAGCTTTTGACAAAACACTAGCTTTTGACAAAACAATAGCTTTTGACAAAACAATAGCTTTTGAAAAAATAGTAGCTTTTGACAAAATAGTAGCTATTGCTCAAAATGGTTGCTATTGCTTAGTTGCTTATGACAAAACAACTGTTATTGCTCAAAATAGTAGATATTGCTTAAAACAATAGCTTTTGATAAAATAGTAGTTATTGCTCAAAACAATAGCTATTGCTTAAAATAGTTTCTTTTGACAAAACAACTACTATTGATCAAAATAATAGCTTTTGACAAAATAGTAGCTATTGCTCAAAACATCTATTATTGCTAAAACAACCACTTTTGATCAAGACAACCATTTTTTTATTCACTATTCACCAGTCATAAAACTTGCAATTCAAAGGCCTCTTTTGTTGAATCTACCATAGTTGTCATAAAAAAATTTGTTCTTGTTGACACAAACAAAACCACTTTTACCAAAACTTACCACTTTTGAGCTCTCTGTCACCAGTCACAAACCAAAATAGGGACCGCTATTGCTATAAGTTTTACATCAAAACATCCTAAACACACAACCATAACATCCCAACAACATATCAACATCACCATTACCCAAATCACTTTTATCAAGGGTCACAACATAAAGTAGGGAAACAACATCAAGGGTTTCAAAAGCACCATCAAGATCAAAATCTACAACATCAAATTACCCTAAATGCACTTGAAAAAGAAGTTGACAAACTTTATCAACAAATCTTTGGACACCATCAAAAGTGTGAGTCACAATATTGACAACATCATGACACTCATCAAAACACAAATTCATAATATCAACAACATGTTCAACATCAAGACACCTCATACCAACAACCCCCATACTATGACCCTTCATACAATGCACAATATCAACAAGGGTTACAACAACAAAATTAGGATCCTAATGCTATGCAAAATCAATATGGATCTTCCTTCATTCAAAACCCCTAACAACAAACAAACACACACCC